>JAJJMA010226650.1:0-12280 GCA_023529015.1 Papaver nudicaule
GTTTGTACTGGGCGGTGTTCAAAACTGGACGAGGTCCCGAGGTTTTTCTGCAAGGCAGTTTCCTCGTTAAAAAACGTTTGGTGTCTTGTGTGCTTTTACTTTCCGCATTATAACTCTGATTTATAATTAAAGCACCAAGTAGTACGTTATTGCCTAACTGTTGAGATTACTCCAGTTAGAGGTTTGGATATTGATTTTTGAGATCGTCCAGACTTTTACCATAAGACTCACGAGCCAAAACGAAAAGTTGGTAGTATTTCGGTACCCCTTCTTTTTCAGTTGCAGCAAGTGCAGATCCAGAACACGAATTAAGTATATTTTGTGTCAAATTGTCCAGACATAAATCAATATTCTTAATCATGTTTTTTTCTTATAGGTTGGATCGAGCCAAACACAGATTGTTAGATCTTAAGGTGCTTGTCTGCTCTGATACCAATTGAAAAGACGAGGGTACCGAGTACACCACCAATCTTTTATTTTAGTCCACCTATAAGTCAAACCTTGACCGGTTCCTGTAATCAAGAACTCAAGAACAAGATCTCCTTCAGATCTGATTGATTAACACGAGGGAGTCAATACAAGAATCCGAAAGACTATGTCAACCAACCAAGTAAGATACTTTAAATTATAAATGACATGTCAAATATAATGCGGAAGTAAAGTAAAGTACACACAAGATTTTGTTAACGAGGAAACTACAAACTCGTAGAAAAACCCCGGGACCTAGTCCAGTTTTGAATACTCTTAAGAATTAAGCCGCCAACACACCTACTCTCAGACTTCGGACTAGCTGGTGCAGACAATATGACCCTAATACGACTATTAGTCACAAAGATTTCCCCTCAGTATTCCTACGCCTCCAACCACATCAAGGTGGTTACGCACACGTAATCCCCAACGCAAACAGACGTCCTTTACTGTCTTACGCAAGAGTTGCCTCACAGCCCGTCGCAAGGACTATCGCTACCCGACCTCCAATCGGACGATAAAAACCTTATGGACAACAACCAAATAGCGGCAGGTCAAATCGCTAGATGATATCCTTGGTAACTAACAAATATTTCACCGAAGTTTTTTTACACCAAGAGCGAGGATATTGAGTTTACTTAGGCAATAAACACCTCGAGATATCGATCAAGGTTTCAAAACCTATCCCGAAGAGCAACCTTTTCGTCCCAGTTTGAATCAAGTAGATAGCTGTAGCAAGTATGATGTGATATAACCGTGAAGAACGATGTACCTGCAGAAAACAAATCCAATAACAACGATCTTGATTCCACTCAATATCTATAGTTTAGGCACACAAACCGAAAGCGGCTTGCTGACAAATCCAGGTTAATTGATAAAGAGTATGTTCTAATCACAACGATCTTGAGTGGCCTTATTGCAGAAGAGAAGGACCATATAATAAACAAGATTGCAAGGTTTGATAGACGTGATAGAACATAACACAAGTACAAAGAAGACTAGTAAACATAAACTAGTTTCCCGTAAGAGGTACTTCTAGGCTTCTCGATCCCAAGAGAAGACTTTCACCCAATTCTAGATTGAGAGCAAAAGCTCAAGGGAAACTGAAAAGAAAAGCGACAAACACAGGCTTACAATTCCAAATAAGAGCTTGGCCAGAGGGATAAAGCTTTCAGGAGAGATACCACTACAATTTATATTGACTAAGGCTTAGCTTTGAAATGAGGCAAACTTAATTTCGGAAATTCCACGAAGCACATTTACATATTAATTCCGAAATTCCTCATTTAGTCTCATAGCATTTAATGAGATCACTCTAGCATTTTACATTTAAGAAAAATATACTTCACAAAGAAAATATATTTTCGAAAGATGTTTAGCCAAGAGCAATCAAAGCAAATAATATCTTAAGGTATATTTGGATATTTTTTTTAATTCTAAATATAACGCTTACCAAATATGATCCTTGGGAAAGATCTCAATTCGAAAACATGTCCTTAGTTTCGAAAATCTCCTTAGATATTATTACTTCCAAATGTCGTCACCAGCTTTAATAATGTCGACATTACTTCCTTGGTATTGCTGGGCTAACCAGACGAACCTAGGTGGAAGTGGGATCTGGTCCAACGTGGTTCAACGTTCCGCATAAACGTATCATAACAAACGTGGAAAAGCCTTGTGTGTTAAGCTTAAGTGAACACGTAGGTTCAACAGACATTCCGAATCAAGCAAATAAGTATACCATTGGAAGTACGGTGCGAGATTCCACGAGTAACTAGCAAGATGTTAAATCTCTTGAGTTCTTGATTCCAATATAGATGTCACGTTAATGATATCCAAAAATTCAAATCCAAACATCAAATGAATAATCAAATGAATAATCAAATGAATATTTGATCGAGTAGTAATCATACGAAGATTTTAATCACGTACAGTATTGATCAGAAATCATGTGTCTACTAACTAGAGTGACTAACCATATTTCTGATGATGACTCAAACTCACTTAGTTGTACATTGTAGATGAACGAATTCAAACTTCAACCGAGAATATCAAACTCATTAATTCGTTGAAGCACAAATCAAAAATGTAGAGTTTGAACTTCGAAGTACGCATTCTGAGTCAACCACATTAAGGTTTCGAAATGTACATCTGTTTTGGCAGAAACCAAATTAAGGTTTCGGATCCTAAAGTTCATTATATGACCGGAACTGATTTAAGGTTCCGAAATCAAGTTTCCATATAGCGAAACCTAAAGCTTTGTTTCGAAATCTAGATTTTGTTTAACAAAACCTTGGTTAAGGTTTCGAAACAAGAAACACATATTAAATTGTCGCACTTGAGAGTCCATGTGGTCGAGAACCATTTCAGCATCACACCTTTTTAGCCTCGACGCACAAGACTATATTTCCCGGTTCACATAAACCTTTAGGAAACCCCAGGGTCTTTTCGACCTTTTAGAACTCACATGGTCAAGACACATTGGCCTCGATTCTCAAGTCACTGTAAGCCAACAAACATAGTTACGAATCTGTGATATCTCATTGGTCACAATATTTAAGTTTCGGACCAATAGCTTATGAATACGAAAACCAGTTTATGGTTTCGAAATCAACGTTTAGTTTTACCAAAACCTACATTGAGGTTTCGAACATAGAAAATTCATAAGTTGAGATACACTAATATGGTTTCGGAATCCAGAAGTGAGATATGGCATACAAGATGTTCATATACAAAATCAAATGAATGATTCAGAACTTCAGTATTTAGAGCCAAACCATGACGTCGTATTCGAATCTCAGAATAACAGTATTTCGAGTCTACACAACATAAGTGTGAGTCACGATCTCTCTTACATTGGCTCATATAAATATATGCAATCAATCCGACAGAGCCAGACTAGGTAAGAAGAGACACAAGACTATGATGGATCAAATCTCATAGTGCTACCGAGATAACATCACATTGCTATATCCAACTCGAAAAGGTTTTAGGAAAAACCTTTATATTAACTTAGAGACGGAGAAGAAAAGAAAGCTCTACGCAATATTGGAACGTCATAACTACAACACAAATACCGCAAGGGTAAAGTGGAGTTATCTTAAACATACAGATCACGAGTGATCAAGTCATAACGTAAAACTCAAGCTGAGAGTTATGTTTATGTCTTTTGTAACACAAGTGTAAAAGATAATGGAATCGCGTTATTTAGATTCACTAACCTATTGAATGATGAAGCCGGATGTCTTTGTTTGATCTTCGGTCTTTCTTCAAATCTTCAACCAGTTAATCTAAATCCTACCAAAATCTTCCACAACCTAAAGCTAACTCTCTCATGACTTCACCTAATTGTGTGTTGTTTAGCGGTTGAGTTTTGATCACTAAAGTTGACAACTAAGCTTGACATACCAACACTTAGTGGGGTTGACCTGAGCTATGCTCTAATAGAAGCTAATCATGACAACAAATAAGAGCTTTTACCGTCTTTGGATCTAATGAACTCCTAAACTTCGAAAAAACACGTCCACCAGTAGAAAAAGCAGATTCGGAAGCTACAGATGAGACGGGCATTGCCAAAACATCTCGAGCAATCATGGACAATACCTTATACTTGGTAGAATTAATCTTCCACCAATTCAAAAGATCAAACTTGTCATCCTCCACATTTTCACTAAAATCAGCCGAATAATTATCCAATTTTGTTTTGCCATCAAATGTACCATGCTTTAGAGATTCTTTAAACCTAGAGGCTAAACGTTTCTGAGGTCGCGTGGTAGGAGAAGTATCATTAATTTCAGTCACTTGTGGAGGTGCTTGAGAAGTATTGTCACCTTTGCTGAATTATGTATACTTATCAAACAACTTTTTCAAAGGAGTTTTAATCCCCTTCATTACGCTGTTAACCTTGACATCAACATTAACCCCTTCTTCCCCACCTAGTAATTCTCTTAGGCAAAAAATAAGTTATGCTTCTGTGCATCGTGGGTCAAGCAACACAGCAATGTACAACAACATATTCATCTTATCTACTTCCCAATATGATTCATACTTTAAAACCATAAAGTCAGCCATGTTACTTAAAAAAGCATCACCACAGCCAACCCATTCCATCAACTGTGCATGTATAATAACCACTTCATCTAAAAGTGAACTAGCAATGACATAGGAAATGGCAGAGAATCTTAATGTGGCCTCAAATAAAGTCTTTAGAAATGGAATAAACGCACGAGCAATTTTCCAGTCATACGATGTAGGCCATATCTTTGGAATTTCGTTTCTCTAGCTGCAGCTTGATTGGCATCTGTTGCAGGAGGAGGATTAAGAAAGTCAGCTGCATAACCTGTTTCCAAAAACAGGTTAAAGGCTGCCTCATATCTTTTGGCTGATACCAACATCTTGTTGGTTGAATTCCACCTTGTACCTACATCTAAGCATAGAAACCTAGAATAATCAATCTTCTTCTTCTCTGCATATGCTTTAAAAAATTTCAATCTAGCTGCTTAGGCTCTTACAAACTTGACGGCTGCACATATCCGACTAATTGATTCAACATGAGTATCCATACACTCTTTCACTACTAGAGCAAGGATGTGAGCTGCATGTTAAATATACTGTAATATTCTCACCGATATTATCCTATCTTGCACCCATTATTGTAGATATTTTGTTGCCATTTAGCTACATGATCTTATATGATCTGATTGTGTGAATATTTATATGATCTGAACCATTGATTGTAAACATATACTGTAAGAATTATTCAATCAAGAAGTTTACCTTCCTCGATGCCCATGTTTTAACATGGCATCAGAGCCAAGTTCGATCTAACAATCCACTTCCGCTGCAATTTAGATCCAACAATTTTCACATCCAATTTTGTTTTCGTCATCAAGTGCAAGTCCAGTCATTTGAAAAACATTGAGGCAACATCAGTACAATTGCCAATCCGATTACATCGGTCAAGTTTGTTATTTGAGTTCGCTATGGTTCTACAAGCTCTGTCCAGTGGTGTTTATTCCACCATTTCATCAGTTCTTTCGGTTCCCTTGTCAAGTCTTTCAACTAGTTGGTTTCTCGACTCCGGTGCGTCTAATCACATGACTTATGATTCTCGTATATTTGAACATTTTATCCCAACCGCTTTACCAAATATCCATACGGCAGATGGAACCGGTCTTCAGGCTAGTCATATTGGTGTAGTCAAAGTTTCTAACGTAATAAGTATTCCCGATGTTTTACTCGTGCCCAAACTTAAAATGAATCTCGTATCGCCAGGACAACTTTGTGAACAAGGTTTTGACACTGAACTTTCTGTTTATCGGTGTATCATTCGAGATCGTTTAACAAGGAAACAAGTTGGAGTGGGTCGTCGATGTGGCCGGTTATATTTGCTTGACGCACTACACATACCCAACCAATCAGGTACATCCTTTCTTGCTGCATCCGTACCTACCTCATCTTCTTTTATGTCATAGCATTCTCGATTAGGGCACATTTCCTTTTCCCGTCTTACTTACATGATCAGTAAAGGTTTGTTAAGGAACACAAAGTTAGATAAAGAACCTCATTGCATTTCTTGTAAGTTGGGAAAACAACCTGCACTTTCTTTTAGCCAAAGTAGAACTTCTTCCACTACTCCATTTGATCTTGTTCATTCTGAAGTTTGGGGAAAGTCACCAATTCCCACCAAGGGAGGAGCCTCATATTATGTTATATTTATCGATGACTATTCTCGTTATACATGGATTTACTTATTTCATTTGATCTCTGAGTTCTTGAAAATATATATTGAATTCTCTACCATGGTGAAAACCCAGTTTTCGAAAACTATTAAGATTTTTCGTGCCGATCAAGCCGGGGAATACATATCAAATCCATTCACAGATTTTCTAAACTCAGAAGGAAGTTTACTTCAGTTGTCTTGTACAGAAACACCAGAGCAAAACGGTGTTGCTGAAAGAAAACATCGTCATATTATTGAAACTTCCCGTACACAATTGCTTTCTGCCTCTGTTCCTTCTAATTTTTGGGAGAATCCGCTCTTACTGCTGTCTACACCATAAATCGTATCCCTACTGCAATCATTGGTGGAGTTTCTCCATATGAGAGACTTTATGGATGTTTACCTGATTACTCTGAACTTCGTACTATTGGGTCAACTTGTTTTGTGCTTTTGCCTGAGCGAGAACGTGATAAATTGAGTAAAAAGAATGTTATTTGCGTTTTCTTAGGGTATGGAATTCAACAGAAAGGATATCGATGTTATGATCCAAAAATTCGGAAGTTGCGTATCTCTCGCCATGTTACATTTTGGGAGAAAATACCATTTTGGTCTCTTCCAAATAGTAAGTCACCATCCTACGATAATTTTACATATATTGATCCGTTCGATGAGCCGTCATAATCTCCACGGGTTAGTGTTCCTAATACTTCTATGTATACTTTTTCTATCATTCCTGGTACCTCACCACCTTCAGCAGTTTCGTTCCCTACCAGTCCGCCTTCTACACAAAGTCCTGACATTGCTTCGCCAAATGAGAATCCCGTAACTGAAGCAACTGCCTTGCCTCCTCGCAATCGAAGACCACCAGCTAAGTTATCAGATTACCATTGTTCTTTGTCTTCTATCATGGCTTTGTATGAACCAAAAACTTACAGAGAGGCCGCATCCAGTCCTGTTTGGCAACATTCAATTGACGAAGTGTTAGCACATAAACAAGCCGGAACATGGGAGATGGTAGATCTTCCTCCTGGGAAATCTGTTGTAGGTAGCAGATGGGTTTATAAAATTAAGACAAAGTCAGATGGAAATGTAGAGCGACATAAGTCTCGTGTTGTTGCCAAAGGAAATACCCAAGAATAAGGTGTTGATTATGAGGAAACATTTGCACCTGTAGCTCGAATGGTCACAGTACGCACTCTATTTGCTGTTGCTGCTGCCCGTCAATGGGATCTTCACCAAATGGACGTCAAAATGCCTTTCTTCATGGAGAACTACAAGAAGAGGTTTATATGGAACCACCTCCTGGTCTACCTCATTCTTCAAATCAGGTATGTAAACTTCGTCGAGAAATATACGGTCTTAAACAAGCACCTCGTGCCTGGTTTGAGAAATTCAGTAATGCAATTCTTCAGTATGGATTCACACAAAGTTTCCATGATTCTGCAATGTTTGTTCGATCTTCAGACAAAGGAATTGTGATTCTACTTTTATACGTGGATGATATGGTCATTACCGGAAGTGACGTGCAAGGTTTTGAGTTGGATGCCCGCAGACTTTGACACTGCACACCTAAGATGCATGTGCCTCCCGTTCAATATGACTACCTTCCAACTAACTACCCTCCTAGACAGATACGTCACAACAACTTCATTTGCAGAAGCATTATCGACGGTTACGGTGAAAACCTAACACATTCAAATAGATACAATCAAATAGATATAAAAGAATATTGTAATTGAAAATAAACAGAACCAAATAGTGATATAAATACAATCAGATATAAAGAAAAGAAATGCAACATATACCTTCTCAATCTTCTACTGTAAGAGACATGCCTCAATAGTTTTGCCCACTGTAATACCTATAACAGTTCAGAAAACACAGGAAAAAGAAGATACAAAAGAAATCAACAGATTTGCATACACGTGTGATCTGCAACTGTACAGAAGTTCAAAATCTTCTTCCTTAGCACCCAATCCTTGTCAATGTAATAACCAGTCACAACAATATAACCCAGGTTTTGAATTGAAGTCCAGGCATCAGTGGTAAGACATATGCACTGACCTTGCAATTGATCCTTCAATTTCTCTCGCTCACTCTTATACAATTTCATATCATCTTTTGCAACAGTAAAGCGAGAAGGAACCTTAAACTTAGGTTGTAGTTCTCTGCAGAAATCCAAAAAACCATGATGCTGTACAAAATTGAAAGAAAATTCATCTTGAACCACCATTTTAGCAAGGTAAACTCTACAAGCATCTTGGTTAAACGAATGAGGCATAACAGCATGACCCTCACCTTCACTCATAGGTTAAAAGGATAAACAAGATTGTCCTTTTTCTGGTACACTCTTGTATTTAGGACACAAATGCCTTATATGATAGAGAAGGTTTGTCGTACCATGAGACACACTACCGTATGCATATAGTTGTTTGTGATGCTTTCATTGAGCTTTAGGAGGATCTCTGTCCAGTAATCTGTTGAAATGTGTCCAGGCTGAAGACTTTCGCTTCTTACTAACAACAATGACCACTGCACCTTCTTGTACACCAATCTCTGTGGATGTAGGATGTGTAGGCAGGTGCCGGTGTATGTATATCAGGTGCAACCGCTGTTAGTTCCTGAACAACCTCATTAACTGTGATGTCAGACTCCAAATACGTACTTCATTGACAAATTCCATCTACAAAAATAAAAATAAAAATAACAAGATCAGAAAAGAAAAATAAGATAAAAAGAACATTTAAGATGGAAACAATAAGTACTTCATTGACCTGATACCTCATAATTTATTGAAATATGATGTTACAGTTGAACAAAAACTGACAATTATTTAAGATGGAAACTATTGGCTTTATAACAACTGTGGGAGTTAGGATAGGAAAACCAATTCCAGTAAAAGAAATCATATCAACTATCTTGGACTTGTAGCTGTGTTCACTGATTCCCTTGACACCTAAATATGCACCGTCATAAAGAACCAAACCATTACAAAATGAGAAGATAAACTGGCAAAAGATAGGGAAGAACGTTACAAAAAGGCTAAAATTCACATGTTTAAGCAATATGGACATACATGGTTTAAGCACTTAGATGATATGACTGCTAATACAGTACTTAACAACACTATCAGCCATACACAACTCACAACTCCGTCGCATATCAGTAACCATTTACCGGACATACCTGGTATCTTCCTATACTAATGAAGTTTGCTATAGAAAAACCATGTATCAAAGAACATTATCAAAACCATGAGAAAGGTTAGGAAATGTAAAAATGATGCATGGTCCTCCTGATACATATTCAACCATGAGAAATCTATTATTATCTCGCTATACAGTATACATTAGCTCAGAGTAAACGACTATGTGACGTTTTTCCCACCACAGAAAAACTTAGAATAATAGACATACTAACAAACTTCAACCATTGATCAAGATAAAGTAACCCGATTGGAAATTGCTCTTACTTATACAAAAACAGACTCATATATTTAGTTCAATGAAAGTTGATACTACCTTTGATACGTATAATCTCTGTACTCTTGATGACTAGAGTTATTAGGGCGGAATTCGAAATAACTATAGACGAAAGATAGGTAAAACGTAGCACAAGGACAGTATTACGAAGAAAGATATCTTCTCTAGATTATGAACAAGACAATATTACAATTCTCTCTTTCACGCTCACAATCTGCTAAGCTTGCTTTTGCAATACAACGATCACCTCACAAACTTCTTCTCTAGATTTACTAGATGCCTACCGTCTTCGGTGTTCGGTGTCCTAAGCTATGCGCTAGGCACCTCTATATATAGCGGTTTGGGTTCCCCAAATCCTCCTAGGAATCTATTTCCTAATCTAAGAATCCTTCCTTATAAAGAATCCTTCTCTATATAGGAATCCTTTCCTAAATAGAGTTCTTCCCTCAAATAACTTGAGGTTAACTAAGTTCCTAAAGTAGTGAGTATACACCTGTATCATGGGCCCCCCCTTTAAGAACTTGAACTCCTGTGAAAGTTAGAAATGGAGATTAGGGAACTCGTGAGTTCCTTTCTCCCTCTTGAACCATCTGGTGTTGCTTGAAACTTGACCTTGGCGTCTAATTTGGAAAGTCTTCTTCTCTCCCCGTCGTGTCTTTAGCTCCATAATGCAATTCTCCTTGAGTGGTTCTTCCCGATCAAACCAAAAGTCTTTCGCTCGTGGCAAGATCATCTTATCACCTCCATTTGATAATGGTGGATCAAACCGCTTCAACCTTCCTAGGTTGTCTTCTTGTCGTTTGGTTGGATTCTCCAAACAAACTCTACTCGGCTTCTCCTCAAGAGAACGGTTTGCAAGTAGAATAAATTTCATACTAGCATTCACCAACCGCTTAGCCTGAGTTGCTGTAATTAGACTCGCTCCTTCAAGGGGAGACTCTATAGCCCGAATTACATAAATCTCACCTTTCTTTTTAAAGGTGTACTTCTGCTCCCTTCTATATAGAGTAGCATCTTTGTCCCATAAGTAAGGGCTACCCAATATAACCTGACAAACATCCAATGGAACTACGTCGCATGTAACCGTGTCAATGTAGGACTCACCAAGAGCAAAATTGAACGTGCACTGTTGCGTAACTTGTAATCCCCCTTCCTTTTGAAGCCACCCTAACGGATATGGTGTTGGATGTTTGAATGTCTTCAAACCTAACTTTTCTACCAAAGAATTTGAAATTAAATTCTTCTGACTTCCTGGGTCAATAATAGCATCAACCAGTATTGTCTTAACCTGCATATTTACTATGAAGAGTCGTTCCCTAGGATCATCTTTAGTAGGTCCTTCCATTGCGCTTGTCATCAGGGAAAGCGTTGAAATAGGTTCTTTTAGCCCTTGGACTTCTTTTGGAGTTTGAGCGACTAGTGTTGTCTTCTTAGCTTCTCTCCTCTGCACCCCTTTTGGCTTTAGATGAGGATGCTTCTCCCAGCACTTGTCAACAATATGCCCTGTTTGTTTGCAATATGTGCAAATCAAACCTCCTCTGTCGTTGAACTTCCCTTCTTCGTTGCTTCTTTCATCTCCTTCAACGGCGGAACCCCCAGATTTTCCCTTAGGATTTCCCTTAGAGTCAGTTTTCTTAAGCCTACCTTCAATGGCATGGGCTTTTACACTTGCTTCAGCGATAGTATCGACTGAAAACATCTTCAACTCCTTCCGTATATACTCATGGAACCCAGAGATGTACTTCATATAGATAGCATTATCTCCTAAGTCTAAATCTAAAACCATAGCTTGGTTTTGAAATTCCGAAGTATATTCTTGCACGGATTGGTTGTATTCTTGCTTCAAGTTGAACCACTTGAACCACCTTTCCTCAAGGTAGCCAACCGGATAAAACTGTTTCCTTATGACTTCCTTGAACTTCTTCCACGACAATGCTCCCTGGTTTTGTCTTCTATAAGTCTTCCACCATATAAGAGGATGCTTTTGTAGCTTCAATGTCGCACAAGCAATCTTTTTTCCTGAATTGAACTTGTCAAAGGAAAAATACGTCTCTAGACGCTCTATCCAATCATCTAACTTTTCTACGTCGATACTCCCATCAAAGTATGGAATCTCAACATGGAAATCAATTTTCAGATTACTCTGTTTCTTACCAAGAGGTTTGGTTTCTTTAGGTTCCTTGATTTCTTCATCCCCTAAATCTTCTTCTTCCCCATCCTCTGGTTCATCTTCTTTTTCCTCTTCATCCGCAACCTCAGATGGAGTCTTACTCTTCTTTTTCTTCGGCCCGGGTGTATTGGAAAGAATACATTCCTTCAACTCTTCAAGAGTTGTTTGCATAGACTTCAAGTATTTCTGTAGCGTAGCTACCTTCTACTCAGTAGTCTTCGGAGTATCTTCACCCTTAGGTTCTTCACCTGACTTCATCCTAGGGTTCCTTGTCCTCTTAACGTCTTCCTGCTTTACGAGTAACTCACCAAGCTTCTTGTAGAGAGATCTAGTGAAGACCATAAACCACAGTACTTCCCTAAAAAGGAGCTAACTAAGCTCTGATACCAACTTGATACGTATAATCTCTGTACTCTTGATGACTAGAGTTATTAGGGC
>JAJJMA010226680.1:3377-14661 GCA_023529015.1 Papaver nudicaule
CTCGATTTCAACTGTCAAATAAAAAACCTAATTCAAAAAATTCTTACAGCATCATATTTATTACAGCATATTGTTTATTGCATTCGATATTTCGTTAAACATTCATCGTATTTTTGGGAATTTTTACAGCATCATATTTATTGGAATATGTTCAACACCAGAACATAGGGGGGTCCTGGGGGGCGTAGCCCCCCAGGCTGGGGTCGACGAACTAAGTTGAAATCGAGTGCAAACTAGAGAAATATCGAACTAAGTTGTGAGTGAATGAAGTGAAGGCCAAGTTTGAGTTTATATAGGATTGAGGTGTGAAATATAGGCCGTTGGGGATCTGACGGTCATGAAAAAATAGAAAGATGGATGGTTGGATGTTGAAGTGTAGAGGGGGTGTAAGGAAAAAAAGGTCAAACGGTATTATTTATGGGACGGAAATCCAATTTCCGCATGAATTCTGGGCGGAAATCGGATTTCCGTAAAAAGTTTTCTGCGGAAATTGGATTTCCGCCCTGCGGAAATTGGATTTCCGCCTCGCTTCTCTATTGCTATTGCCTGCTACGAACCCGTAGCAGGCAATAGCAAAGCCAACCAATTTCTCTATTGAATAGAGAAATTTTGCACCATAGTAGTTGCATTTCTCTATTCAATAGAGAAGTCTCCCCAAATAGAGAACCATAGTGCTTGCTCTAAGAGAGTCAGGAAAAAGAAGAACCTCAAAAGTGTGCTGTTGTTTCGAGTTTGCTTAAGAGAGAGAGAGAGAGAGGGTAAAAAGAAACCTCAAAGTAACCAGCTTTGATTTTTCTGTGAGATCTCTAAACAACAAACCAAGAAGAAGGAAAATTCCATTGAGTGAATGGAATCTCCGGGCCATCGCATATTATGCCGGTGATCATGTACAAATTTAACGGTCCAATTCCTATATGCATAATCATATTTAATAATCAAAGTATGCGTATAAATAATATTGCTTTGCCCCAATTAAAAAAATTAAAAAACAACTTACCCGCCTTGAAATCTCGGAAGAAATTGTATTTGAAGTTCCCCAGTACCGTTCGATTACCGAAGTTATTATCTTGGTTTTCACATAGTGAGTGGAGATGAAATAAAACTCTTTCCATGGGTACCTATTTACTCGGTCTTTTACGTCAGGTAGAAGGCGATCGTATGTCTCCTTAACTAATCTTGTGCCTGTATGTATCGTAATATCTACTAATTAAAGTTTGCGTATAAAATTATAACTAGTATAAGAGTTGGAAAAAAAAAACTTACCTCCTCTTAAACGTATAAGCTTATTATGCCTTGATACATGGTCCGTAATAATATTAGGAGCGGTAAGTTTTCTTTTATTAGTGCACTCATAATCTTTATCTTGATTCCAAATGATATTGCTGGTCTGAAGGTCATCAACAACCTCTTTAACTTTTCTTTTTTGACCTTTGTTTTTAGAACTCATAGCCTTCACAACCTTTCCAAATCTTTGCATGATCGATAAAAATTGATTGCCAAAGAAAAAAAAAGAGAAGAATGGAGAAGAAGAGGATTAAAAGCAGGTGTAGAAGAAGAAGTGAAGAAATAGTGTGTCAAAGTCGGCTATATATACTCGATACATATACTGTCGATGTAGATGGAAATAATGTCGACACCGACATAATTCCAACGTCGACAGAAAAAGTATTTGTCGATGGAAAAATTGCCGACCTTGACACTACTTCTGTCGACTGATACTTTTTCTATCGACACCCACTGTCTAAAAAATGGTTTACTAGGCCATGTGCCTTGCAAAAAAACCAAAAATGGTGATCCCCGTGGAAACATGCCTTGGCAGTAGAAGCTGTTGTTGCTTTGCGAAAATTTGCTTGCCCAAAGAATTTTCTTGGTGTGGCAGTGTAATGCCTTTGCCAAGACTGATGACGTGGGGCAACAATCAGGCACAACACAAATACTTGACAAAATGTGTTGAGGAGACAGACAACATGTTAAATGCCAAAGAGATTATAAGCACTGACTCAATGAATCATGGTGCCACAGATTTTTGCATCCAATTTCTCTTCTCTTGTACTTATGATTTTTCTCTACATTTACAGCTAGTGTAGCATACAATATATTTTAGGTCACATGTGCAGGTTTGAAGGCCATATGCATATTTGGGTCACAACCACAAATTCTAGGATGCAATGTAGATTTTAGCTGTGAGATAAAAAATTTGGTTTTGGTAGAAAATTGAAAATCACCACACAGAGTTTTGAATGATTTGGGTGTGTTGCTTTAAGTTTCCTCACTCCATGTTGAATGCTGGGTTGCACAGACGCGCTGATTTTGGGCCCGAGTCCGCGTCGGACTCGTGTCGGACACGGACGCGGACACGACACGCATACGACGCGGTCAACTCAGTCAACTCGGTAAACTGTCTACTTTAATTGATAATTTAGTATATTCTCCCTTGATATTCGAACTCTCAAGGTCATAATCCCACCTAAAGAGCTTAACCATTGAGTCATTCACGCTTTTGTGTGTTGGTTGTATATTTTCAGCATTTTATACTACTTCTCCTAGCATTAATTTCATATATTAGTATAGTTAAATTATATATTTACTAAATATATAAACGTGTTCGTGTCCTACAATTTTGAGACCTCGTTCGTGTCCGCGTCCGTGTCGTGTCGTGTCCGCGTCTCCGTGTCCGAGTCCGTGCAACCCAGGTTGAATGTGCTAAACAAATCCGTGGGGTCCGCAACTAACCTTTTCCTTTTATTCCCATTTTTTAAACTGATTAGATTGGCCAAGTAAGTACTGTTGGTTAAGCTAATTACTAATCATAGTTGAGATATTAATTAAGAAGACCCCATCATTAACCATCCTAGTAACTAGTACTTAAGAGAGTCGAGAAGAAAAAGAAGAACCTCAAAAGTGTGCTGTTGTTTGGAGTTTGCTTAAGAGAGAGAGAGAGAGAGAGAGAGAGAGGAGAGGGTAAAAAGAAGCCTTACAGCAGCTTTGATTTTTCTGTGAGATCTCTAAACAACAAACCAAGAGAAGAAGGAAAATTCCATTGAGTGAGTCAAGGTCTGGCTAGCACAGCATACTAAGCTCACTGTAAACCCAACAATCTCTCAAAAACAAGATCAACACAAAAAAAGATTCATCTTTGAAGAAATCCAACGGCAAGACGATCCGAGTATCACTTTACATTTACCATCCAAATACTTTGCTATCTATCTTCAGTCCAAATATCATCTTCAGACCTGTTACAATAATCAAACTCCTTTTTCAAGCAATTCATTTTGAAGATCAAGACGTTTCATCAAGTAAATCATAAAAACTTCTCATCTCCAGGTCTCTCCCTTAAGGTACTAGTTCTACTCCAACCGATTCTAGTCCATTTTAATGAAAACTAGAAAGACCCATGGTTGTTATAACGATGATGAAGAGGAGTAGAACTACTATTATATTATATTTGTTCTCATATAGTATAGAACTAGTGATTAGATCTATGAACAACTCTTGTACAAAATCTCTGAAAATTACACATACAATCACATGAAGAACTCAACTTTGAACACCCACCACCATGAATGTTGTTTAATTTCAACTGGTTTACATTTTAAAAAGCTTTTGATTTGGTTGCTAAAGATGGGTTTTTTCTTCGTATGACTGGTAGGAGTCACAATGAGCAACAGTAGCAACAACAACGACATCATCAACAACAACAACAAGAACATCAGCAGCACTCCCAACAATACCTGGAACATTTTTGAGGGCAGTCCAATATATGAGAGCATAAGACACAACAGACGGTATGATTTTTTGCTCATATTAATTTTGTGAAAAAATTACCCTCCCCGTAAATCGTACGAGTCGAGGCATAAATGTGCCTGATCGATACAACTCGGTTCTATGAATCGAAATGCCAAGGAATCTTGAATATTGACTTTTGGTCAACGATTCAGACCAATTGAGACCTTCAGTTTGTTTAGATGTAGTATGAACCACACTGCTCCATGCTAATTGTTGGCGCTAATATTGACTTAATTTATATTTATCAATATTGTAATCTAGTATCTACTAACATATTGATACTTATAGATATATATATGAGTCAAAAATCAACCATGAACACAAAAATGTTTCATATATTGCTTCACTGAGATAGTGAGATGTACAAGAAGTCAAGTACGGCCTTTGTAAATCATGTTTGTTTTTATATTGGGCTTCACCAGAAGGATGTATGCTAAAAAGAATCTTGATTTTTTGTACCCTGCAGTTATTCCGGCACTCATCGGCTTTCACAAAACAGCCCAATTAATTCTCCCCCTCCCTCTTCTCCCTCAATCAGTACCCATCAAAGATCTGTACACCCTTCTCCTGCTCATTCTCCCCCTCCCTCTTCTCCCTCAATCAGTACCCATCAAAGATCTGTACACCCTTCTCATGCTCAACCTGATCATTCTTCCCCTCACCCCCCTCCTCCTCCTCCTCCTCTATGGAATGAGGAGAAATGGACGGATACATTTACCGACACCCATATTTATGCAGCAGTTGGATTAATTTTTCCTCCATTGATCACTGGGTTTGGATTAATTGGGGTCAAGAATATATTCGGACTATCCGAAAAGTGTGATGCTGAAGTTGGTTTGAATAGGAGCTGTATCATTGAGGCACTAGTGAGCGCCACTCTTATGCTGTTTGCTGTGGGGATGGGAATCTTCGAGAAGATATTCATCAGAGGTCTGTCTACACATCAGGTGGCTCAGCAGAGGTTGCGGTTTAAAGTCCGGTACATGATGTGTGTTCTCTTGATTATTGCTGGGTCTAACTCCATGGGCCTAGCTATGACAGACTTCTTCATGTCTCGTGTTGGGATGTGGTATTGTACCCCAGCACCCGTGCATGTTGTGATCGTCATGTTGGCCAGTTGGGTCGTGTTCGTCTACTTTTACGCAGTCCAGGCCATTATTCACGTCTTTCGTTCTGCATAGGGTTCATCCCTTTTACTATATTTATGTTTTGTTTTTTATTTCTCTGTCGAAACCAAACCTAAAGACTTAAGTATTTTTATGTCAGACTTCTCTATATTATATTATTATTGTAATAATTCAGAACTTGGATGATGATGGATTGGTTAAATTATCAGGATATGTGTTTTCGTATTTGATTATATCTACTACTTGTTTTGGTTTTAGGATATGCAGATACAAACCCCCTTGATTTAGAGTTCCATAATTTTGCTTGCTTTTCTTGCTTAAACTGATTGGAGGATTGCCTATACTCCTAATTCTGTTAGAGAATAGACATTCTCTACTGCCAGCTGTCTTTAATTCATCTGTTTTCTGTTATTTTGTGAGTGTCGGTTAAGAGTTGTTTGTGGTGTGACGGTTAGTACCTACCGGTTCAGGTTAGTGGTGCATGTTAGTAGCCGTCAGAGTTTGTATTAAATAGCTGGTCTGTTCATCAAGTCTGTAACAAGAATTCTCTCTGAAAATTGTGAAATGAAATTCAGAACCAAGCTTAACAGCTTCAAGGTTCTTAACATGGTATCAGAGCTAGGCCCATACGAAGAGGCATGTCTAACGACGCTTAAAAGTCCCCGTATGAAGGTCCACTTGTAGAGCACAATTGTCAAACGGCTTGTGCCCTACAAGTGAGGGGGCGTGTGAAGGATAATAGTCCCACATTGCTTAAACCCTTAGCCTAGACCTTGAATATAAGCATGAGAGCCACTCCACTCATTGCCAATTGGTTTTGAGTGTGAAGCCCAAGTGCTTGTATTTGGGTCTAGAGCCAAGTCAAACGACTTAGAGCTTCTGGCTAGAGTTATGGGCTTGTCTAACGACGCTATAGCCTTTAACATGGTATCAGAGCCATTTCTCTGAAAATTTTTCTTCAAAATTCAACTTCAATTAATATTAATGGCAGACACAGCAACAAAATCCAATACTCATATTCCTCTTTCTTTCAAACCACCATCAAAATTAACTACAACCAATTACACTCTGTGGAAATCTCAGATAGTTCCTCTTCTGAGAAGTTACAAGTTGTTGAGATTTGTAGATGGATCGTTTCAATGTCCAGTGAAGTTCTTCAGACGTGCTACACCTGCTGCTGTTGCTGCTGCAGCAGATCCAGATTTTGTTGATGAAGAACCAGCAGAAACTGATTTCGTTAAAAATCCTGCTTACACATACTGGATCAATCAGGATTCTGCTATTCTATCATGGTTATTTCAGGCTTGTGCTGAAGAAACGCACTCTCAGGTACTTGATTGCACCTTTTCTCATGAGGTTTGGACTCGTTTGCAGAACAATTATAATGCAACAACCAAATCCAGATTGATGCAACTTAAAACAGATTTAGTGAATCTTAAGAAGAGTTCGGATTCCATGTTGTCTTACTTCAATAGAGCTAAATCAATATCTCATCAATTAGCTCAGATTGATAGATCTATTTCCGATGAGGATCTTGTTTTTCATGTTTTACAAGGATTGCCTTCTGAGTATAATTCTTTCAAAACATCCATTAGCACACAACAACTCAAGGATGCAAATCTCATCACCTCATCTGAACTTCTAGGTTTACTTCTTTCTGAAGAAGCTAGGATGATTTCTGACTCTAAAGTTGATCTTAATACTGCATCTGCAAATCTATCTCATAGTCAGAATGTTAATTCTCATTCTCACTTCTCTGAGTATCCTCATTCTTCAAATACATCTCAATCTGGTTTTCCAACCTCAAACTATTCCTCATACTCAGTTCCTCATGCCAATAACTACTCATATAACAACTGGAATTCAGGAAATAGAGGAGGATTTCATAGATCTGGTAATTTTAGAGGTGGTTTTCATAGGTCTGGTGGTTCATTTAGAGGAGGTTTTAGAGGAGGAAGAGCTGATTTTGGTGGCAGATCTGGTAGACCTCCTGCACCTAGTAATTTCTTTCCACCAGCTGTGAAATATCCATATTATATTGAGTGTCAAATTTGCAAAAAGCCTGGTCATGGAGCTACTGAATGCAGACACAGATATGCTTCTCAACCACCAATGATGCAGGCATACAATACTTATGCAGATGGTTGTTATGGTGGTGATGAATTTGATGAGTTTTGGTGTCCAGAACCTGAAGCTTTTGCAGTGTACAATGGAGAGTCAACTGGTGCTGCTAATGCTAGTTGGGTACCAGACTCTGGTGCTACTCATCACATCACATCTGAATTAGCAAATTTGAACATTCATTCTGAGTATCAGGGTTCAGATCAAGTCAAAGTTGGTAATGGATCAGGTTTGCACATAACTCATGTTGGTTCTTCTAAATTTGAGGTCAATGATACTAAGTTTATTATTTCTAATGTGCTCCATGTTCCTTCTATTACCAAGAATCTGATTTCAGTAC
Source organism: Papaver nudicaule (assembly GCA_023529015.1). Taxonomy (NCBI): domain Eukaryota; kingdom Viridiplantae; phylum Streptophyta; class Magnoliopsida; order Ranunculales; family Papaveraceae; genus Papaver; species Papaver nudicaule. The sequence continues at coordinate 10,752 of JAJJMA010226680.1, forward strand.
ATCAATTTACCAAAGAGAATAACTGCTACTTTGAATTTTGGCCTGAATTTTTCAATGTGAAGGATATAGTTACTCACAAGGTTCTGCTACATGGCCCTGTTAAAGATGGTTTATATTACCTTGAATTTACTGCTGCTCAGCTCAAGCAGGCTTTTACTTCATCTACAAGTGTTGCTGTTCAATGGCATAATAAGCTTGGACATCCAGCTTTCAAGACTTTGAAGCATGTTTTAAGTTCTGTTGATGCTAGTATTACAAGTCATTTGTCAGCCAGTGTTTGTTCAGATTGTGAAATGGCTAAGTCTCATGCACTGCCATATTCAAGTTCAGTCAATAATGTTCATGGTCCATTGGATTTGATCCACACTGATGTATGGGTTTCTCCCCTTTGTTCTGTTAATGGATACAAATACTATGTTTCCTTTATTGATTCTTATAGCAGGTTTACTTGGCTTTATCCTTTGGCATACAAGTCTGAAGTATTATCCACATTTGTTAAGTTCAAGAGACATGTGGAGAACATATGTGGCAGAAGAATTAAGTTTGTGCAATCAGATTGGGGAGGAGAGTATAGGAATGTCTCTACATTTCTTGATTCATGTGGAATAGGGCATAGAGTGTCATGCCCACATGCTCATGGTCAGAATGGGAAAGCAGAGAGGAAACACAGGCATATAGTGGAGACAGGTTTAGCTCTTTTGGCTCATTCTTCTTTACCTATGTCTTACTGGTCTTTTGCTTTTGAAACTGCCAACTTCTTAATCAATAGACTACCCACAGAAACATTGAACAATATTTCTCCATTAGAGTGTTTATTTCATCTTAAGCCAGATTATAAATTTCTCAAAACTTTTGGCTGTGCATGCTACCCATGTTTAAGATCTTTTAACTCTCACAAATTGGAACCTAGATCTGTCAAATGCATCTTTTTGGGTTATAGTTCCATGCACAAAGGGTACAGATGTTTGAATCCAGACACCAACAAGATTATTATTTCCAGAGATGTCAGATTTGATGAGTCTGTTTTTCCTTATGCATCTCTTTTTCAAACATCTGATTCAGAAAATGCAGAATTATCTACTTTGTCTGTATTACCCATTTCTAATGAAGCAGATACTTCTTTATCCAATGTTACTCTGCCCACAACATCAGCATCAGACTCTACATCAACATTACAACATTCTGAAATACCTGTTAATGATCATGCTATGGTGACCAGAGGAAAGAAGGGCATTTTCAAACCTAAGGTTTTTACTTCTGAGGTTGAGTCTGTTACTGAAGATATTACATTGCCTACTTGTTTCAGTATTGCCAACAAGGATCCAAAGTGGAGACAAGCTATGATAGAGGAAATTACTGCTCTCATACAGAATGGCACTTGGATCTATGTTCCTCTTGAAGATTGGATGAACCTAATTGGTTGTAAATGGATTTACAAAATCAAATATAATGCTGATGGTTCTTATGAGAGACACAAAGCAAGATTGGTGGCCAAGGGAAATAATCAACAAGAAGGTGTGGATTTTCAGGATACTTTTAGTCCTGTAGTTAAGCCCACTACTGCCAGGCTTATCCTCTCTATTAGTCTCTACAAAGGATGGGTAATCAAGCAGCTTGATGTCAAGAATGCTTTTCTTCATGGTTATATCACTGAAGATGTTTACATGCAACAACCTCCAGGTTATAAGAATGAGCAGTTTCCTAATCATGTTTTAAAGCTCAAGAAATCTCTCTATGGTCTCAAACAGGCTCCCAGAGCATGGTTTGAGAGATTAAGTCAATTTCTCATTCAAGCTGGTTTCAGTGCTTCAAAAACAGACACCTCTCTCTTCTTCAAGGTATCAGATGGTAATGCAGTTTATATTTTGATCTATGTGGATGATATTTTGATTACAGGTAGTAATTCAGTTGTTATTGATACTCTCATTGCTCAACTAGCTAATGAATTTGCCATTAAGGATCTAGGAGAACTTCATTTTTTCTTGGGTATTCAGGCAACTAAGAATGCACTTGGGGTTCATCTGTCACAACAGCAATATATTCACAACTTGCTGATAAAGACAAAGATGGATGCTGCTAATCCATCTTCCACACCTTATGCAGTGACAAAGTCTACAAGAAGTGCTACTCTAATGTCTGACCCTACTGTTTACAGGAGCACAGTTGGTGCTTTGCAATATGCAACTGTCACAAGACCAGATATTTCTTTTGCTGTCAACAGAGCTTGTCAGCATATGCAGAATCCTACTGAGGATGATTGGATTGCAGTCAAGCGAATTTTGAGATATTTGAAGGGCACATCAACTCATGGAATGCAGTTTAAAAGGTCCAGTTCACTTCAATTACAGGCTTATTCAGATGAAGATTGGGGTGGAGATCAGTTTGACAGAAGATCTACTAGAGGCATGGCTATCTACATGGGTCCAAATCTGATTTCTTGGTGCTCTAGGAAGCAGAAGACAGTTTCAAGGTCAAGCACTGAAGCAGAGTATAGAGCTGTTGCAGATGCAACTTCAGAGCTGGTTTGGGTGCAGTCTTTACTGAATGAGTTGCATTTTTCTTTTCCCAGAGCTCCAGTGCTTTGGTGTGACAATTTAGGTGCCACCTATCTTACAGCTAATCCAATATTTCACAATCGGATGAAACACATTGAAATTGCATTTCACTTTGTCAGGGAACTTATAGCTGCGAAAAGACTTGATGTCAGGTATCTCTCCACTCATGATCAGATTGCAGACATTCTTACAAAGGGTTTGTCCACGGCCAGATTCAGTTTCTTATGTTCCAAGCTCAGCATTGTTCCACAGATGCTGAACTCGCGGGGGGGTGTTAGAGAATAGCCATTCTCTACTGCCAGCTGTCTTTAATTCATCTGTTTTCTGTTATTTGTAAGTGTCGGTTAAGAGTTGTGTGTAGTGTGACGGTTAGTACCTACCGGTTCAGGTTAGTGGTGCATGTTAGTAGCCGTCACAGTCTGTATTAAATAGCTGGTCTGTTCATCGTGTCTGTAACAAGAATTCTCTCTAAAAATTGTGAAATGAAATTCAGAACCAAGCTTAACAGCTTCAAGGTTCTTAACAGAATCAAACCCATTTGAGTTAGGGGTAGATGGATCTGTGTAGGATGAGAGGCAGAGAAATTGGAAACATAGAGGGTTTTATAGTAGCTAAAGATTCTACATTAGCACCGCCAACACCAATCCTATCTTGCAGATAATCATACATCAGCTAAAAATCAAAGTGGAGTTAAAAGTTCATGACTTAGAGGTTGATTAAGGCTTAAAAGTTAAAAGTTCTATATGATGTAATTAAGTTAATGGAGTTTATGTTGCTGTAAAGAATTTGGGTTTCGAAAATGATTTACTCCCCGCGGGTTGGAATCCCGCGGGTTCACCACCTCTCACATAAAGGAGTGGGCCCCACTAACCCTAAAGCCCAACCCCCTGCTTTCCTGGGTGGCGGGTTGGTGGGGACCAGCGCTCCTCTCACACACTTTTGTGTGTATGACCCGCGGGATCCAACCCGCGGGGAGTATATCACGACTGTTTGGTTTCTCGGAGCTACGTTGGATCAGCAAAGATTCTAAAGTTGTACATGACTGCCTTTGGTTATTTAATCCAAAAGATCACATGTAGCCGAGAACAAAGATCACAGGAGGGTAGTGTTGTCTTTTTAATGTATAAATATATTTTAATGGAAAGTCAAGGCATATACTGTTGGTCAACAAAAACAAAAATATCCTTTCCTCCCATAAGAATTTTCTTACCTCTATATAGCAAAATTCGCGTTTTTGTTTCCTAAAAAAATGAAGAGAAAAATAGGAAAAAACAAAAATGAGTGTTTTGTTTCTAAATGTTGTTGTACAGGTGGTTGTCCACCTCCACCATTGGAAGAATCTTCTCATTTGGGCA
>JAJJMA010226693.1:0-13176 GCA_023529015.1 Papaver nudicaule
ATTTCCCCCCATGACTGACCAAATTGCAAAGAAATACAATATATATATAAAGACATACAGGACTTGACACAGTGATTTTCCAAAGAACCGAATCTTGTAACTAGGATTTCGTAACCAGAATCAGGTAACCAGTATCCAATACCAGTAGCCGGGCCATCGAACAGTAGCAGTAACACTAAACTAACGGTAACAATTATACTAACAGTAACAATTGTACTAACAGTAACATCCCGCATACATACGGGTGAGTTTGGACCGTTAAAGATTGATCCACAACCCGGTGAAATTTTTTGATAATCAAACTGATGAAAACTCATCAGATCCACAGTACCAACAGCCCAGAACACAGTTAAAGGATAGATTACCATAATCAAGATATCGTCACCCCTAGTTTGCAAACAAAGTACACACCAGAAGTGAATTACACCACAGCCTTCTTCCCTAGATGAAGAACACACCTGCCGAAGAAGCTTTCTGGATAGAACATGCTCACTGGAAATCACATCTGCATCGACAGAAATGAAAATAAATCCGGGAGCGAAATGAGAAGAAGATCTAGAACAAGTAGCCGGAGAAAGAGCCGGAGGTGGAACTTTAAACCTGATCTGAGCTGAAAATGATGCATAAACAAGGTCTAATCTCCTTAACAGAAGATAGAAACACCTTTCACCAAAACACCCAACAAAACCCACCAAACGGACTTGCCGGAGAAACTCGCCGGGTAAAAATTGATCGCTGCAAATCACTCTTATTGGAACAGAACTAACAAAGCAAGATACCCGAGTTGAAGAACGATGCAAACTCCAAGCAAGATAGCCGAGAAAGCCATACACAAGAGCAGAACAGATGTTCAACCCCAAATAAACAAGCTTAGAAATGAAATAAAACACTAACAGAACTAAAAAAAGAAATGTCATATATCTCCAGAGGATATAAAACATCCTATTTCTCCATGCTTCATCCTCACAGTACCTCAACCAATCATGCTTCTGTCTCACTCCAGAACATGAGATGAAGAGAAAAAAATCTCTTTTAAGTTGGTGACCCACGAAGAGTAGCCCAACAGAGTTACACCGAATCCAAAAGTGGGCTGTGACACAACGCCAAGGCAAAACCAAAAGCTTAGCCCAAGTTGAGAAACCCGACCTGTGAAGCCCCTGACCCGTACCCGTACTCAAAACTTCCTGATACCCTACCGGATAACTGTTATAGCTCGTCGGCGGCATAATCACTTTACCGGGAAATCTCAGACGATCAGAAGAACGAGACAGCAGACCCACAGATGAATTCCTGATGAGGTTTAGGTGACACAAAACTTTCTGGAAACCTACCGCAAAACTGCTATAGGTAGTCGGCACCGAAAAAACGTCACTGGTAATACTTAGATGGGCAAAAGACCGACAGAGAAAGAACTCCTCCTCAGGCGGAAGATGAGAGACATCAATGACCAGATTATCAAGAAGGTGACACAGTATATCAATCTTCATGATCAAGGATCAAACATAAAGGCCAAAGCAGATGATGATGAGGTTAAAACACAAGGATTTAAAAAAACCACTGCCCGATTTGACTCAACCTTGAATGTTAAATAGATCACAGATCAACACCTAAAAACGAAAGCCACTACCACCAGACCCAAACAAAAACAGATAAAGTATGAAGAAATCAACCCAGCGATTTAAGACCCTAGGTCTAAAACCAACTTACCTCTGCTTCGAAACTGAGAGCTCGGTCTAAAAAGAAACTTCAACACCAACCAAAACCACAGGAAGAGATTAAGACAGAACCTAATCCTTCTTCCCTGAAATTGACTCACCCCGATTTGATACAATAGATCACAAAATTTAAACAAACCCAACCTTGAATCAGATTCGCCAAATCAAACAAACCAGAAGCTGACAACCAACTAAGACAGGAACAAGAACCATCTAGATCAAAACCAACTCACCTTTGTTTCAAACAAACAATCCAAATCAGTTTTCCTAAGATGAATCGTTTTCGAAACCCGGTGCCTAGAATCCAAAAAAGAACAAGAATCCGCAAGAAACAAGAATCCAAAGTAACAAGAATCTGGAAGAACAAGAATCACACAGAACTAGAATCACACAGAGAGGATCCCACTACATCTAATCAGTTCATTATTTGAAACGGAAAAGAGAATCGGTTCGCCTCAAAAAATTGCCCTCAAAAACACTGTTACAGATTTTGTTATCTTTCAATTCAAAATTCTTGTATGCCCTTTTAATGATATTGTTTCGAGACATTGTTTAGACTACAACACAAATGTTAAGGATCCCATTTTAATTATGAACAGGTTTGGTTGATGCATTTTATGATAACATGATATCGTCGAATGACTGTTTGAGGTGGTTAAACTACCAGGGACACAACAATGTCTGCGTGATGAATAAACATATAATACTGCAGAATTATGGATTGGCTTTGGGGCAAATAGGTACCATTTGAAACCACAACGGAAAGACATGTTCATGGCGCTCAACATGGTAGTGTCAGGCAAGCGCCTACCCTTCAAGGAAGCTGATGAGCAGGCAATATCCAACCAAAAGGATCCAACAGAAGGACAAGGCTGGGGACTTCTCACAACCGCCCGCCTCTTCCATGCTGAATTCCCGAAGACACTCGTCAACCCTGGGTGCCCGGTGAACATCATCTCGGCCAAGACTCTTAGAGCCGCTAACATCCCTCGCAGTGAAGCCATCCATGCCCCTGCTGTCATCAAGGGCCCGAATGGGGTCGAGGTACGCACCTATGGGTGGATCGACCTCCCAGTAGAAATCGCCATGTTCCCAACCGTAGCAGAGTTTCACATTGTCAAGGGAGATGTTGGGAACGACATGGTGTTGGGACACCCATGGGTTTACAACAGTCAAGAGACACTTCCTCAGACGTTTATAGAGCAATTCACGCAAGGGGGCAACACCACAGGGGCGATAGCAGCGCCACCAGCCGGACTCAAGGGAACAAACGAGAGCCCTCTCGGCAAGAAAGGTACTCCATCTGTCTCCCCTTTGCATGATAACCCACATTCCCCAAACCATTGGCGACTCACCACCGGAAGACCCGCTGGAGAGGAAAACCCCGAGAAGGCCCCGGTGGACGTAGGCACGACTATTAGAATTTTCATCAAAGCTATTCAAGAGTCTGGAATTGTCCGTGGTAAGCTATGCAGCGTTAAAATCAAAGGGAAAGGCGAACCAGTACCATATGTTATACCACCTGAAGTCCTGGAAACCATCCCAGACTTCGAGGAATATGTGAAGTTAGCCAACCTGAAGCAAAAAGAGGGGGAAAGCGCGGCTGCATACATGGAAAGGTTTCGCAAGGAGGCAAAGACGCTCCTACCTAACAATGATTCACTCGACGCCACATTGGCTGCTCTGAGTTTAGTGGTGCCTTTCCAAAGCACAACCTTAAGGAGACCGACACTAGGACTCCAAGTTTATTGTATTTACATTCCTCCAAAGCAGCGCATCATAGCGTGCAGTACATAGGGTTTCCATTTTAGTAGATTAATTTAGCAAAGTTTCTTTTATTTCAATCATTCTCAGAAAACACCATTTTGTCTAGTCAATAGAAAGAAAACCTACAACCCGTCTAGCAAAAAAAAAAAAAAAAATAAACTTAAAACAGAAAAACCTATTGGTTAAGAAAATCATTCAAAACACTACTAGATCCACCCTTACGGGACAACCTTAGTTGCTCCATCTCCTCCTCCTCCCTCTGCAACTCAAGCCTCAGCTCCACTACCCTCTTCTCCTTCTCCCGAAGAACTTCCTGAGACCCCTGAGCCTTGGCCTTCTCAAACCTGTCACGTAGCCAAGCCACATTAAAGCCTTTGGATTCAGCCATAGCTATAGAACCTTCCCAATCTTGGACGTCAAGCGGATCAGCGGAATCAATGGATTGGGCCATCATCTCTGTCACCCTCGACAACAGAGTACCAACTATCGACTCAGAAAGCAGCCGATTCTCCCTATCATGTGCAATGTGGCCGAATTTCCTCCAAATATGGTCATACAACATCCGATACTCACTCGACACCGGGAAGTTGCCCACCAAGGCGTAGCCAGGCCGAGCTCTGTTAATGGACGAAGGAAAGGCAACTCCGGCACTGGGGTAGGAGGGATCCAGATCCACACCACCATCGGACATCTGCTCAGCCGAAGGAATAATCACCTCCACATTATTCGAGACGACCTCGTCGACAACCATGAGAGCGGGGGTATCTACGTCGTCATCCAAGTTACCCTTACTTTCGAGCGTTTCAACATTCTCTGCGCTAGCAATGTTAATGCATAAATATCGCTATCCAACAAACCTCAACCAGAGGTAAGAAGGCACGGCAGAGAAGGCGAAGCGAAGTATGAGACTACTCCGAAGTAGGCTACCGCGGTAATCAAAAGAACGAGGGAAGGCATCACCGACTCACGACACCCTCCAAGAAATAACATCAGCACCTTATAGGATACATAAGGCTAGGGGCACGCGTCAATACATGGCTGGATCAGACATCGATATAAAGCAACTTAAAGGATAAGAATTAAGGCATCGAGAGCATCAAGGGATTCATATAACGAAGATATATACCAACCGAGAGGTGTCAACACAGGATTGCACCATATGGGCGGTGTGCAGAAGCCAGCTGTCGCGAAGGAACATCAAAGCATCGAAAGAAACGAAGGGTAGCAAAGAGGGATCATTTCCCCTAATCGCTATAAATACTCCTCCTCACCAAGAGATTGGGGGTCGAAAAAATCACAAGGGTAGATACTATAGTCAAAAACCTTCTGGAATAAGAGGAAGAGATTACACAGTATCACTCCCAAGCTGTATTGAATCGAACCAGATAATCACCAAAAGAATCTGTATTACTATGATAGGAATTTGTATAATGAAGATGATTTAATGATATGGAGATGACACACTTCGTTGTGGATCCACCTTGTCTAGTTTACTTTTAATATTATCCACTGTCTTAGAGTTTCTGATGAGTCCTTAAGATCGTTGTTCCAATCATTGGATACGAACGGGGAGGAGGATCCAAGGTGGTACATAACCGATAACCACCATTAATCTTAAAACTTCATGAGTGTTTGATATGGGATAATTAGTATCAACAGTTTGGCGCTAGAAACAGGGACCAGTGTCCTTGGGAAATTTCAGCAGCATAGTTTTCAATACTTGTTTTGATTCTGCTCATTTTCACTCGGTATTCTTTATAAAGATTTTCCAGTAACTCAAATGGTTTTTTAAGGGTTAAAATTAGGTAATTTGCGTTGAAAAATTAGGTGTAAAATAACAAATAGCCATCTTAGCATTACATATATAAAAACGAATTTCCTACTAAGAAAGATCTTTGTACTTTTTAGCATTTCCCCACGAGCATTCCACTCATCTGCATTATCTTTCGCCTTTGTATTCTCTGAGAAAATAAAACAGAAATCGCGGCACAAAGAGCTCAGATCTGAGCCAAAACGCTGCCCATACGCTAATGACTCCAGAATCAATCTAAGCGATCTTTGCCCGAAGAACGCTTAGGAGATCGAGGTTTGTAGCAAACGAAGATACTGGCCAAAGCCAAATCTCCACTGCATAAGTATCACCCTTTGTGGATTTGACGGTCATACAACATACAACCATATGAACGTTTGGGGAACACCTACATAGGCAAACCCAACAATACCGGGTCCCAAAACACATTTAACTAGCTCTCAGGGCGTGAAAAATATGTCACTAACAACAACCACGTACAAAGCTACGAGGTAATTTTCTCTTTTACATATTTCAGGTGGGGAAGAACGCTGCAAGCTCCAAAAGACGATAAAGCAGGACAAAAACTAGAAGACCGGCGAGCCGACACTTTGGAGACTAGCCAGGATCCCCTCGGAGCACGAGGTTAGCGAAGCAACTGCGGAAAACACCAGAGCGGCTCCATACCACATTTGGTTGGAAACTGCGCTAAGGATGATCAAGGGTGTGAACGAAGTAACCCGAGAGCAGCCGAGGCAGATAAGCAAAGACGGAGAAATAAGCATGACCGATGCTAATCAAAGAATCATAGGTCAACTATCAACTCTGGCTTTGAAGCGGCAGAACCAAGAAAGCATCCTGAATATATTAAATTACGAAGGCGGGGATACGGACGAAGATAACGAAGAAAGCCCACGGAATAGCGCGAAGGAGGTTCAGAAGGAAGAACTGCGGACCGAGGAGCTGGAGACACGATGTTACAAGTACCACTTGAAACGAGCCACTCTACTGCCAATGGAGCTAAGAACCAACACACGCACTCAGGAAGGGGAGCTACGGATAATTCAAAGGAAGGACAGCGAAAAGGACCACAAAAGCGAAACTTCCCAGACGACAAATAACGAAGAGCACCAAGCCAGAACAAAAAAGCGTGTTGCGGAAAGCCATCAATTGGAGAAGAGACTCAGGCAGAGAACAACCCCGTCGGATAACCGAAGCATGGGAAAATATCAAGAGATACTATATTCAGATTTAACTCTACAACCGTCAGAGATATTGAGGAGGGAAGAAGGTATGAAGGATTTCATTTACTCGACCACCAGGGAAAAACAGAGAAAAGAAACAAGCAACCACAAAGATTACTGCGAATATCACCAAACACGGGGGCACACCACCGATAATTGCAAACACCTTCAGAATATGATAGAAAGATACCCTACACATATCGAGCCAAGGAAACCAAGTCCTCTATGGAGGTGCGTGTGCTGACAATAGGAGATCAAAACGTTTTTCTATTTCAATCGAGCAACAATGGAAGGAGTTTAAAAAATTTGCACACCTGAACTTGGTTTCGATTCAAAAAATACACCAGGAGAAAAACGTGAGGAACCATTACAATTTGCAGACCTGATTCAAGCAGATCCGAGTTCGATCTCCAACAACTTCATCTGCAATCTCATACGTATCTGCGGTCATTCCCTTTCTCCTCTCACTGATTTCGATCTATAACACCAAAATGCTGATTTTGTTGGTAACTTTTTTTTTTTTTTTTTTTTTTTTTTTTTTTTGTAAAAACCGAAGCAGGAAAGAGGCCTGTAAAGCCCGTACAAGAACTAGGAGTATTGGCTGGAGCCCGTGCGAACGCACTAGCGGCCACACTAGTTACATGTGAAGACAACACTAGTAAGCAGGCCGAGCTTATGTGTTTGATGCTAGGATCAACCTAATTCACAAAGTGCAAAGCATTCAGTTGAGTTACATCGTGAGAGCTTATTCATGGTGGCTCAGATGGATAGAATCCGATAGTCGAGCGCTTCCGTATCCGGTGATGCAAGGAATTTTGGGGATAGCAGAGCTTATTGTTATCTCAACGTTTGGTGATAAATTGGTTCTAACAAGAGATAAAAGAGTGTATTGATGGAGTCTTCTTCTTCTATTTATTTTTGTTATTTTTATCTATTTATTTATTTACTTTTCTAATATGAATAACAAATTAATTACACAGCTCCCCATAGAACGATCCTACTACCGCTATATTATTTATTAATTTTAGTTGGGAAAATCTTATTCTTTTTGTTGAGTTTGACACCTCATCAACGTTCCCGGTATACTAAGTTACAAGATATATGAGATAGATTCAATACACTTTCCATTACAATGATTTGTTTGCAAGTACATGTAGGAGAACGAATGAATAACGAGTACTCTAAGAGCAGAGTCCATGGATTATAGCTGAGGACGTCTACACGTCTACTACGAAAATCGGCCCAGCCCAAGTATTTTCCAGCGGATCCAGTAAAACCCTAATTTAGAACAAGGCAGTTCGTGTATAGTGGCACCGAATTTTCCTCTTGTGTCCCAAAAACGTCAAATTTTACACGTACATATATGTGTACAGTAGATTCAATGTATTTTTCCTTGATTCCAAGTCCAGTCGGTTCGCGAACTGTCTGGTGGTTATCTTCAGGATAATTACACTGGATTTAACAGATAACTCCTTATTTATTAGTTGGACTTAAGCTTTATCACGAGAATATCTTCTGTGGTCCATCTAACGAATCTCAATGAGTTAATAAGATTATGGTGTTCTCATTTTCATTGGATCTCTATCTTGAAGTGGTTAAGAGCGAACAAACCACTTGGCAGATAAATGTTAAAAGATTTCCAAATGAGATTAACACAGGGTTTCTCTATGTGCAAGCTAACTCACGGGTTTGTTTACACGAGCACTAGATAACTTGTAGCACAAGTAATCTGTTACTTTATCTCAAAGAAACCTATCTTATTGAGAGTTATAAATAAAGGGTTAAAGAACGAAAAACCACAAGCATCAAGCATACGTGAAATTTCTATGTGGAATTGATCGTAAGCTCTTTGCACTTCGGTGTAATCTTATTGTGGTAGTCATCCTCTATTAGGTAGCAGTTCCTCTGTGGGATTTACCTAACGATTATAAAGACTTCTCTAGAGAGTTGGGAAGCACAGGTATGAGATATTTTCCCTTGTGGTATTTATCGGATTAACCTGTAACCTCGGTTGCCTGATCACGTTCTTGTATATTCTACGGTCCTTCTCTTCTGCAATAAGGCCATTCAATAAATGATACGTGACTACAGGGTTTTAACTGAAGCAACGTACAACTGCACACGGTGTTGTAATACCTAGTTAGCTCGAGTTTTGTAAGTCTCTTAAGTGATTCTTTTCACAGCTGAGGTAGAGACAAGTTGGGCATAGTTTACTCGGTTTACTTGTCAGCCCCCGCTTGTAATTAGATTTCCGTATGGCCTGGAGCAATCTAAAGGAAGTCACTTTCGTATGTTATACTAAAGAGGACAGTTCCAAAACATACAGTTGATAATAGAGGTTGCAAATCCAAAGTTGTCAAGAAGCCTTTAACAACGGTTAAAGCAACTCCTAGGCCTATAAAGGACGTCATCTACGGGAATCAAGTGCGTAGGATTTGTGGGGGATCCAGAAGCGTAAGGAGTGCGACAGTAACCAATTTACCTGGATGGTTAGAGTTGGTCTCTGCTACATCCCAGGCCGAAGTCTTATAGTAGGCTAACGTTTGTGGACAGTTAGTACTGTGCGGTGTTCAAACTAGACGAGGTCCCGAGTTTTTTCTAATGGATTGTAGTTTCCTCGTTAAAAAAAAAAAACTCTAGTTTCTTGTGTGCTTTACTTTCCGCATTATATCTCTGATTATATAATTAAAGCAAACACAAGTAGTACGTTATTATAACCTTAGAGTTTCTTGCCTAATCCTTTCGAGGGATTCACCAAGACTTGTCTTGCGTTAGGGACCGATCACTTGTGATCCTAACTCAGGTTACACAAATTTGGATATTGATTTGAGACGTCCATATCTCACCATAAGACTCACGAGCCCAAAAGAAAAATTGGTTGTATTTCGGTACCCCTACTTTTTCAATTGGTATCAGAGCCTGTAAACACATAAAATGCGTAACTGTCTGTGTTTATCGAGGTTGGTGAATTATGGCGTACATTAGTAATTGGTTTAACTTTACATCCAATTTATTTTACTAGAAGTTACAAAGCTTTTTCAGAATAAGTTTGGTTCTGATAAGCTTGTAAAAATGCTCGAGACTCATCACAATGAAATCTTGCGAGTACATATGCTCGAGAAACAAGAACTCATGGAACTTTTTGATCGTGACAGATTTCGAGAAAACACACTCTGCCGACTCCTCCAAGGTCTTAATGTCAGTTTTGTGGAATATATCAAAAATATTCAGGAACAAAGAAGTGAGCATGCCAATACACGCTGTTTTGAATGCGGAAATCTTGGTCACATTGACAAAGAATGCCAACTTTATGTGTGTCAAGAAATTCAAAGCTTACAAGGCATACTTCTAGCCCCATGAGAACCCTTTTGGTTAAACATAGGAAAATAAAGGCAAAAAACTATGTTCCAAGGGAAACCCAAAACAAGAATATGTCTCATTATGGCAATTGTCATCCTGAGATTTGTGAGTATCCATATACTCATGTCTACTCTCCCTAAATTCCATGACAGGATTTTCTCATCATGTACCTACTAGTGATGAGAAAATATGTAGGGAAGTAGGTTAGATTCTTGTAAATTTTAAATTTTAGTCTTTTTGGGTTTATTGGTAAAATGTCTTGAGTGTTGAGTCGTTCCACCACCAGGTTAAGAAAATTTGAGTTTTGTAGCTCTCAAAATATAAGTAATAATAAAAATGGAGAAATAGTCACTTTTGAGAAAATAACCTGTCAATATTATCTCAAAAGGATATACCTTATTTTCTTTAAATTGGAAAAATATACAGTTTCAGTTTTGTACAAACTCTCAGGAGTCTTATGCAAAAAGGAATCCGTATTAAGGTAAAACTTTGGGCTTTTAAGAAAGTCTGAATTCTGATACAAGATAAAATCGTAACTAGGGTTTTCAACTCCCTATATATACACGAGAGCTCCACACCAAGGAAAAACAACAAATGTTATCGTGATTCATTTCGTGATTCAACAAAGATACATAGGTTGAGGATAATTCGGCCAGTACATCTCATCAGCACCAAAGCCCGAAGAACAACAAAGAAATGACAACAACTCCCAAGAAAATAGCAAGAGCGAAGTATACTTATCAAAACCAAGAAGCGAAGAACCGAGGGAGGGTCGGCAACTACAGGTGAACAACGGGCCCTTAATCATCACCCTGCCTATCCACGGGATGAACACCACGAAGGTGCTAGTTAACGAAGGAATCACCTATAATATTCTATTCTACAAGCGGTTCCTACAGATGGGGTTTCGAGACGAACAGCTAGAGTACCCAACAACAATCATCCACGATTCATGTGGAACAATCACACCACCTAAAGGCGAAAGCATATTACAAGTGGACATAGGTCCAGTGACAACCTTCACAAAATTTTGCATTGTCCAAACAACATCACCATATCAAGCGGTATTTGGGAAAAAATGGATTCAGGAATTGGGGGGAGAAGTGTCACCATCTCATCAACAACTAAGATTCCCCACAGTATACGGAGAAATGGAAATACGAGGAGACCGGAGTAACATTTGAAATATTGAAGAACACATCAAAAGCGAGACGACCGAAGAAGAAAACCTTGTTCAAAAAAATAAAATAAAATTATTACATCAATTCCCCCTATTCCTACGTCTGCCGCGGAGACGGGCAGCCACAGTACCACGGTCTTCATCAAGACCATCAAGCATTTCCAAATCAATAATCAGAGCATTAACAGGAACAGCCGGGGCAAAAGCAGCAACATTCACCACGGGAGAAACAACCGGAGGAGCAGGACCAGCAACATTTACCACAGTATCATCAACCGGCAGAACATGAGCAAAGTTGACAGCAGTCTGATCAGCATCATTGAATTCCTCCTTTACCTCAACTTTCACAGGTATCTCATCATCAGAAGAAACAAGATCTCTCCCAGCATCAATAAAATTTCCTCACTGTGACGGCGGAAAAACGATCTTGTCTCATGCATGCGGCAGTCATACGGAGAACCACCGTCCTCTCTCATTCTCCGTTCTCTCCTTCTTTCATCACTCTTTATGAGATGATCGAAGAGACGAATCACCTTATCAGGATTACTTTCTCTTCTAGAAGAACCACCACCTTCAAGATTGTCCTCCCTATCTATTATCATTCAAACATGTTCTCTTCTTCTACTTCTTTCATCATCCATGGGTGCTTTTACCTGTCGGCCATTTCCTTAGAAAATTTTCTTTTCACTTAGTTAGACGGAAAGCGTCAGGAAACGATCGGTGAAGACTAAATTTTAAATAGAAGAACTCTTGTTACCATTCAACTACTTGCTTTAAATACTGCAGACGTTACAATCTAGGAAATAAGATAACCAAATTAGGGTTTCCTTGATTCTCGCACCCATTAAAAACATCTCCCATTACCCAATAAAGCAGTTACACACCTTTCATATTCTCCACACTACTGTCCACTTTCACGACAAATAACCACCCACTACCATCATTCACCACATAATCATCATTTAATGATGCATCAGCCAGTCAGCTTATAATCTTTATCAAAACACAGTTACAACCAAGGTATGAAGCACCGAAGAAGGCACAGTTACAACCAACGAACGAAACACCGAAGAAGACAGAGTTACAACCAAGGAACGAAGCACCAAAGAAGACGCAGTCAAATACAAGGGAAGCAACACCAAAGAAAATATAGCAACGACTAAGGGATGAGGCACCGCCGAAAATATAGCTACAACAAAATAATTAACCAATAACGAAGGCTTGGTTGCATTCAAGAGACAAACCGTCAATAAAGGAGCACAGAAAAAGGCGATAAAACGAAGATGCTGACAAAAGGAGAAACAATGCTCAGAAAATCGCAACCAAGCAAGGGGCAACAAATCTACCAGTACAACAGATGTGACCAAGGGAATGATCCGGGAAAAAACGCAAGTCGATTACAACGAAGCTTCCGAAGGAAATATAAGATACCTGAAGGATTGCACTAACAAGCATACAAAAGAGAGTGGATGTTAACATTTACGTCAGCACAGGGTTCCACTGACGAGAAAAGATCTTTGCCTATAGGTAGCTCCACCAGGTCACTCCCAAAGGCAAAGAGGGGCAAACACTACAAGTTACATCACCACCAAAGGATCCCAGAACCAAATCTTGTTCACATCGAAGGAGCGACAACCCGAGCGACATAAAAGAAAGTAACAGCTACCTCTTAGCAACAAATAAGACACGAAGGTAACCGAGACCTTCTCAGCAAAGGAAGATAATCAGCATGGAAACTCGGAAGCCTCACGTGTACCAATGGAGGATGATATGAAAACCAGACGACAAGTAAAGTGGAATTGGAAAAATTATTTTAAAAAAAGTAACAGCGATGTAAGTGCAATGATACGATTGCCAGCAGCCTAAGCGCAACAGAAAAATTGCCATGACATGAGTATATCTGCTGATCACAGGTCATCTCTAGGATCCTCAGTAATATGTATGAGGCGATGCGTAAGAACCCCAATGATAGAGATAGCGCGAACGTCGCTCATAGCGGGAGAATCCTTCTCCCGGGTTAATGTCCTAAATCATCCCCTGGCCAAGGATGGTTGAAAGATAATGCTTAACCCAAGAAGGTTGAAATGCCTGAAAAAGTAGACACTAAGGGGAAGATCTCAT
>JAJJMA010226718.1:0-20577 GCA_023529015.1 Papaver nudicaule
AGCCCAGTACTTCCAGCGGAATCCAGATTTGACGAAATCTGACAGGCGCACGGTTCACGAACCGGTTTGCGTACCAGAAACTCGGAAATTTCCTGAGTTCGAGATGGCTATTTTATTCGCGTACCAGTACGTGAACCTGACGGTAGTCATCTTGCTGGTGTCGGATTTAGTGAAGATTCTCTTAGAATTTCACTCTGAGTCAAATTCCAAACTCCTTTATCTCTTAGATGGGAGTCAATAAGATAAGATTATCTCTGGTCTTTGGATTTCTATCTTGAAGTGTTTTTGAGCTAACAAAAGGCAGATAATTATAAAAAAAATTCCAATTGAGATTAATCTCTATTACTTGGTTGTCAAGTTTAGGGTTTCCCTAACTTGTGGGACAAGTAATTGATTGCTTTATTCCAAAGCAACCTATCTTATTGAGTGCTATAAATACAGGTGTCTATGGAAAAATACCGCAAGCATCAAGCATACGTGAAGGTCCTTAGGGAAGGTAGCGTAAACTCTTTTCACTTCGGTGAATGCTTGTTGTGGTATAGTCATCCTCTATAGGTTGCAGCTCCTCTAGGAACTCCCTACGACTATAAAGACTTCTCTTGAGAGTTGGGAAGCACAGGTAGGTGATTGAAACCATCTTTGGTTGAAATCGGATTAACCTGTAACCTTGGTAACCTGATCACGTTCTTGTCTATTCTAAAGTCCGTCTCTTCTGATATACGGCTATTCAAGAACTGATACGTTACTCAACAAGGTTGGAAAGGTAGCAACGCACGGCTGCACTCAGTGTTGTAAGACCTAGTTAGCTCCAGTTATACAAGTTTCTTAGTGATTCTTCGTGTATAATTGAGGTAGATACTAATTGGGCATTGCTTACTTGGTTTGCGTGTCAGCCCCGATTTGTGAAGTAGATTTTCGTATGACCTGGATTTAACAATCCGAAGGAAGTCATCTTGTGTGTGGTAAACTGATAGAGGACAGTTACACCATACGTCAACAATTAGGTTGAAAAACCAGTATTGCTGACACAAGCCTTTGGCATCGGTCAAAGCAACTCCTAGGCCTGTAAAGACGTCAGCTGGGGGAATCAAGTGCGTGACGATCTGTGGGGGATCTAGAGATGTAAGGAAGGCGACAGTAGCCAATTCGCTTGGAGGGCTTGAGTTGGTCTCTGCTACATCCCAGACCGAAGTCTTATAGTAGGCTAGTGTTTGTAGTCAGTTTGTACTGGGCGGTGTTCAAACTGGACGAGGTCCCGAGGTTTTTCTGCAAGGCAGTTTCCTTTTAAAAAAACGTTCTGGTGTCTTGTGTGCTTTTACTTTCAGCATTATATCTCTGATAGTATAATTAAAGCACCAAGTAGTACGTTATTGCCTAACTGTAGAGTTGAATCCGAAGTACTCTTTGTCGATGTTTAACAACTCCAGTTGTAGGTTTGGATATTGATTTTTGAGATCGTCCAGACCTAAACCATAAGACTCACGAGCCAAAACGAAAAGTTGGTAGTATTTCGGTACCCCTTCTTTTTCAGCAAGTATTCTAAACCTACTTGTAATACAACCTTACCCAATATACAGTCTTACCTGATATACATTCTTACTTATTATACGGGAAACAATAACTCAAGACTCCCCCTCAAGATGGCGCATAGATATCACACATGTCCAGCTTGACAATGGAGTTACAAAATGATGTGTTTGATAATTCCTTAGTTAACACATCTGCTAATTTCTATGAATAACGACAAAATAATACGTCAATAATTTTGCGTTCTAACTTCTCATAAATGAAACTTCGATCAATCTCAACATGCTTCATTGCATCATGTTGAACAGGGTTATGTGCAATCTTAATTGCCGACTGATTATCACAGAATAACTTCATAGGACATTCAGTAAATAAACTAAGCTCCCCCATAAGCTGTTTAATCGACAACAATTCACAAATTCCTTTAACCATTGCTCTAAACTCAGCTTCTGCACTAGACATAGAAACAATCTTATGTTTCTTACTTCTCCAATTAAGAACCAGTAGTAGATCTTCTTCCAACACCTTTTCCACCCCAATCCGAGTCAGTATATGCAGAAATATCTAGATTACCATGATTTGAAAACATCAAACCCTTTCCAGGTGCAGATTTTAAATATCTAAGTATTCGATAAACAATATCCATATGCTGTTTACTAGGATTATGCATATATATACTAACAACACTCACTACATAAGTAATATCAGGTTTAGTGTGAGAGAGATAAATCAAGTGTCCTCCTAATCTTTGATATCGCCTTACTAATCTTTGATATCGTCATTTATCTGTAGGTGTTTTTACCTGGAAAAACAATGTACCGTCTCTGGGTACTTTCGTAGTGCTCGAGATCAAAGTCGAACAAGACGAGCCTAAACCAGGTCAATGGTTGTTCACGTCTTGCTTCGGTCATAGAGAGGAGAGAGGTTGATCTAGGGAGGGAAACAATGAAGAAACTTGAGATAAGGTTGAGAGTATGTTTTGGGTGTAAGAGTTCAGGATCTCCGTTGTGAGGGTGACTGGAAATCTCCAAGGCTAAAAGTATTTCTGTATCACTCAGGTGTTTATGCTCTGAGGATGTTTCCGAATGCTCTAGAAAGGATGTTCTAGTCGTTATTGTATTCTGCCTTGGAAGATAGAGGAAGCCTCTATTTATAGTATTGAACTCACCCTGATCTCTCGACAGAGAAGGTGGAAGTCGTGGAAGAGTGGAGGAGTGGAGGACGTGAGTTAAGTTCCGTAACTGCTTGAGTTGTGTAGAACGTGTCCATTCAGCACCACTTTCTCATAACTTTCCATCATCTCTATCAGTTTCTTTCTATCTGTCGTAGACCGCCATACCAATACCCCTAAAGTTATCCCTCCGAGTGATATTTTGATATCTCGAGTGATGTGCAGATATTGCATGGTTGTGTCGAGTTTGAGCAGCGTCGTGTGGCTATGACTCTGTGGCCAACGTGAGTGTGGCGCTTTAGAAACGTGCATTTGGATGTGTAGCAGCGTCCTTGGCCATTGGCCAGGGACAGGAACTCATGGTGCCATGGATATGGCGCCATGGTGTTGGTATTACGGCCTTGGCCTTTGGCCAAGGCCAGTTGTGGCGCCATAGTCTATGGTGCCATGGTCTTGGGAGACCACGGCCTTGGCCTTTGGCCAAGACAGCTTTGTTGTGGCGCCATGGTCAATGGTGCCACGATATGGGAGACTAGGACTAGGCCTTGGCCTGTAGACAAGGCAGCTTTGTTGTGGCGCTATGGTTCATGGCGCCACGCCTAGTGGCTGGTGCCTTTGGAGCTTGACCAAGGCTAATCTTTTCGTATTCAAGCTATGTCATTTGGATATAGCGTATTTGTGTGCTTGCGCTATGGCGTATGCGCGCGCTTGCGCTATGGCGTACACATGCGCTTGTGATACAACGTGCTTCACGTCATGGCGTGCTTCTCCATGGTATATTAAACCATTCTGTGTTTAGAGTGTGGTCTGCCCAAGTGTGTTTAGGATGTCGTATGCTTCTCAGAAAGCTCTGGGCAGGCCTGGAGCTGTGGTACTTCTGAGGTTTTCATTGAGACTCAGATGTCGAGTCATATTTTAAGAGGAAATCCGTGAGGATGCGTCTCTGTTGACTCTCCACCATGTACCATTGAGCAATCTAGTTCTGATATCGAGGAATTCGAGGCGATGTCGACATGAAGTAAATTGATGGGTTTACGTGTTGGTGGGGTTATCGGTACTGCACCATGATATCACCCTCTCCATCGGGAGTTATAAGAGAGAACTCATAGAGAGTACATTCAGCAAAGTCTTAGTTTTTTTTTTTTAGCAAAGATTTACAAAAGACCAGGTCTTAGTGTTTATGACCCTGAAAATCGATACAAACAATTATGGAAGGAAAAAGTTTTTTTTTTTTTATGCACGCGTGTGTGTGGGTGAGGGAGTGAGAGGGAGTGGCCATGGCGCCATGGGATGCGGCGCGGACGGCCGTGGCTGTTGCGCCATGACCATGGCGCCTCGACGTCCGCGCTCCTCTCTCCCTCTCTTTCTTTTTTTTTTTTTTACACGCCAGCCTAGGGCTGGCGGGATTTAAGACAAGCCTTGGGCCTCTTGTCCTTCTTTTCCTTTTTTAGGAGTTTTACCGAGACTAGGACTCTCAATAGTTATGTATATATATACATGCCTAGGTTAAGTTTTCAACAAGGAAGAGAAAAGATAGAAGGGTTCTCCAGAGCAGTATTTTTTTTTTCTTTTTGACTTGCCCTCCTCAACTGTGTTTGTTAATTCTTGTTCACCATGTCATCAAGTGGATAAACAACAAGGTGAACAAAGTAACCTAGGGTTTTGGGGATCTAGGGTTTTGTCTTTTTTTTTTTTTTTGGATGAGGTAGTGGCGCCACAAGGTGTGGCGCCACGGTCCTGGGAATCACGGCCCTGGCCTTTTGACCAAGGCTAAATTGGTTGCGCCACGTGTGTGGCGCCACACATACCCATGCAATTTTTTTTTTCGTATATGTTATAGCACGTATGTTGTGTTGCATGTATACTCTAGTAAGTGTGTATGCATACTGCTCATGCTATTAAGAGTGATTACCATTATGTATATACGAGCAAGTAGTGACTTACTTGGAATTGTTTGTGTGGTACAGAGAAGGCGTGGTGGTGACTAAGAGTCAGTTTCCAGCCATCATTCTGTCCGTGATACCGCTGCTAGGACTCTCAGATGTACTGATGGTTTTTCATATGCTCCAGTCGTTAGGAACCCGACTGCATTTGTTGATCGCGGAGATTTCTCTGCTTGTTTCATTCTGAGGCAAGGAGACTTCGATGATTCTTCTATGGTGGCACCGAGCGAGGCTATTAGGTTTTGCATGGAGTCTAAGGCATGTGATGGTGCGCCTGTCGACTTCAAAGTTCCTCAGTTTCCTGTGCTGCAGTGTTGTGCTTGGTATGATTTTATGCTAACTAACAAGAAGGTCCAACCAATTTTGGAGCGAGCGGCTATCCTCTACGCGGTGAAGACAGCTAGGAGTTTGAGAATATACAAGGTTGCCAGCGCTATTGTTACTTTCCTCCTTCGTTGGTGCAGGGCGACAAAAACTTTTGTGATGAGTTGGGGTGAGTTCGCCATTTTTTTAGAGGTGGTTGCTGCTTTATACCATCTTCCAATGTTAGGAAATCTCTTAGACAGCTATTCCTCGGCGCAGAACGCAATGATCGAAGTCTTGAACATGAAGATTCAAGCAGGTGGCTAAAGCTTATTCGAGCGAAAATTATATGGAATGGACCAATCATTGGTATGTAGGCGGCGCGAGTCCCCACTGGGGGCGATCCCGAGAGCACCCTTTGTATTGCAGCGATCCTGGTACTCTGGTTGTCCAAGGACATCTTTGCTGACGCTCCCCTTGGTACCTTGAAACCCCACGTTGTCCCTTTGGCTTTTCTCCTTGCTCATGGTCGAAGTTTGCCTATCGGTATCTTGTTTCTTGGTTCCCAGTATGCTCAGTTTGATGCTCTGGTCCGGTATACGTCAGTGCCTGGTGTGAGTAGGGTTAGCACCTACGTGAACCCTTCATTCGTCCAGGCGATCTTGTGGGAGCACTACGCAGCCCATAGACCTAAAAAGGCCCCTGCTTTGGGTAAGACACTAAAGGAGAGCCCTCGAATCTTGAAATGGATCACCTAATTGCCTATCGCTTCTCCGGAACTGAGGGACTTGTTGTATGACGAGAGGAATATTAATTTTCGCCCGTGGTACACCAACTCCTCCTCTGAGATCGTACAACCTATAACTTTCACGGAGATGCCCGGTGTTGAGCTACGATCGGGACCCCGAGAGTCGAGTAGTCTTACTGTTGGGCAAACTATCTTCATTAACAGCAATACTCCTGGTTATATCCTTGGTTACTTTCGTGAGGAGGAGGTGGTGATGCCTTACAATGTTGATAGAGCAGCGAGAATAATGGGTTCCGACCAAGACATTTCCAGAAGGTCGCTTCCCATACCTTCTGTGGCAGAGTTGCGATCTTCGCTCGATGTATCGCTTCATCCCAATCGTTGTTTTCCTTTTTTTTCGTCATAGACCGACGAGGGTGACTCCTGAGTATCATGAGTTTTGGAATGACACCCTTGAAGCCCTTCATGGTTTCGTCAGTCATCAGGGGGTAGGCCAGGATACTCCTATTGCTTCCCCTCCAGGTATGATAGTTCGATTGTAATCTGTTCTCGGTTGCTAAATGTCCTTCTCTTTACCCTTCGTTATTCTTCCGAAGGTGAGCCCAACTCCGAGTCCCCAGTCGGCGACATGACTGGAGAGACAGGCCTAGGATGAAGCTTCCCAGGGGATATGTCTCTCAGGCGGGAGAGTTTTCTGCTGACTACGAGGATGCCGACACGATGGTAGTGAATTTTTTGCCACCGTAGAAATTGTTTTATTTCCATGCTAATATTCAGCCAGGCCCTCATTCTTTGCGTTTTCTTCTTGTAGGCGAGTCGTCTAGGAGATAACGAGCCCATAGGATCTTCGAATGTGGATGACGGAGATCGGGAGGTACTTGAGAGGACCGATAAGTATTCACCCTTTCGTGAGGCGTCGAGTTCCGGCACGGTAAGTGGCTCGTGTTCTTTCATGCTTCTGACTCTTTCTTATCCATGAGTTATTGGTCGTTGAAATGCTAACTTCCTCTTTTCTTCAGTTCATGAAGGGAATCAGTGGGTTTATGCGCGATGAAATGTTGATGACCAAGAGCGTTGATGGCCTCTGTGTGGCTTCTTATGTCGTTGTAGATGTACCCGTGGATGGTAGTGCAGATACTATTGACGTAGAGATGAGGGCTAGGGAGGCTAGGATGAACACTCTTTACCCGACTCGAAGTGTTGCGTTCTCCCTTTTGAGCAGAGTCAGAGCTAACCAGGGGGACATAGGTAGTTTCATTATCCCGCAAGCGTACCAGGACATGTATACACGCATCTGGAAAGAGTTCAGGCACATTGCCAGGGAAGATGCGATCATGCTTTGGCAAAAGGCTTCGTCGGGGTCCTGTTGGAGCGGATTGCTGAGATGCGAGAGCGCTCCATGAGTGGGTTGAACCAGAGATACTGCAGGATTGGGAGGATGCTATAGCTGCCGGCGAGTCTGATTCTTTTAATGTTCTTTGGCTCCGGGAGAGGTTCGAAAAGCGGAAGTGTTCCAAGGTTCAGGCTGATGCTGTTACAGATGATGTTCTCACCATGAAGGAAAGGGAGGTTGCTGAATTGAAAGCTAGGTTCAAAGAGGAGCGAGACGCGCTTTTCAATATGAGAGACTCTCGTGAGAAAGCTGGGGCTATTGTGTTGACTGATCTTTTTCTGAGTATTTTGGTCTTGTTTCTTGACTCATGGTTTAGGAAGTTTTTTTTATTATTATTTAAAAGACAATGAGGGAATGGGTTTCGTGCTTTGACTACATACGATTGTTTTATATTTTCTTTTTATAACTAAGAATTAATTATGGTATTCTTTAACCCATTTCTTCTTGATTGTTGTCGTATTCTTGTATCCGTCTTTGATCGAAACCAGCGTATAATACCCATTCAGCGTAGACTTTGCGACCATGTAGGGTCCCTTGGGCTGTTCTCCTCTTCGCCGGGGGGATCTTCATCACCCATTCCCCTACCTTGAAGTCTCTATCACTAGTTACTGGGGTTCTAAGGTGGTGGAGTTTCCTGTGTAGGGGTGATCTCCGAGAGCGGTCGATAGACTTTTCGTTGGTGCATCCGCCTCTCATGTCCAGTTTATTGAATAGGGTGCTAAGGGTGTTGTGACTAGGATAAAGGTTCATCCATTTTCTAAAATATTGAGAAGGGTGTGTGATCCACTTGTACCTTGTGATAAGAGCTACGTCAATTCTTCGCGGGGGTGTAATCCCTGTCGATTCCTCTTCGAAGTCTGTCGGGGCTCCCATCTCTCCATGTAGGGATATTGTCGTTATCTGGAGATCTTCGGGTTGAGTCGAGGCTTCTGGTGGGGTTGTAGTCCCGTTGAGCAGGCTTCGGTTATTGTTGAACCAAGGATGGCCGAGAATCATGTCATATTCTAAACTTTGTGTTACGACGTAGATTTCGGCATCCGTCTGCACTCCGTTCACTTTTATCTGTAGAGTTATTTGTCCACAGGTCATCACCGACCTTTCTTATGGATTCTCCAACGTTGTTGGTGAACAGGTGACATCGTGTAGTGAGATCCCTAAAGCCTCTAATGTTGTTGTAGGGATGATATTGATTTTCGTTCCTGGGTCCAGCAACGAGTTGGTGAATCCGATGTCGCGTAGATATGCGGTAGTGAGTATTCCCCAACCTTGTCTAGCTAACAGTCCTCAGTCGTATTTCACCGAATATTCGCTCTGTGCTGGCGGGTGTGGGTCTTTCCTCTCCTCGAGTGGTAGTCGCCTCCCCGATACCACGTAGTTAAGCGCTGTAAACATATCTTGATGTTGAGGCTTTGAGAAACATAGGATTTCGCATAATTGGTGCATTAGACTTTCTACCCTTTGATTCACGAGTTCTTTGTGGTCAGTGAGAGCTTGGATGCGTGGAGCCCCTGATGTAGTTCGTGAGAACATGCCTTAGTCTTGAGAATGCGCTCTCCAAGAATACGTCTGAAACTGTAACACTGGATTGTGGCGTGGCTGATCCTCCTATGGTAGTGGCAGTACCAAGGGTGTTCCATTTCTTCGGTAGTGGGAACTCTCGAGACTTCGGGTAATTCCACGAATTTGTCTCGGACCCAGGAGTCTAGTAGTTGTCTCATCTCTCTTGTTGAGATGTCGTTCAGTAGGTCAACCCCCTCTTGTTGTTGATGTGAGCCTTTTCCTGGTGTCACGCCTCTCGTCATCGAGGTTGAGTCTCGTACCCTGCGTTCAGCAAGACACTCCCCTGCTTTCCTCTTTCTGTTGTTGTCGTCTAAGTCCCTAGACGTAGGGATTTTGTCGGCCTCGTGAAGTTTTTCGTATTTCAGTAGTTCAGTTTTTTCCTTCAGGGTAGGCATTATGGTGGTCGATCGTGCCGCTGCTTCCTGGAGTTCAGAGAGAGTCTGGAATTGGAGATCTTCCAGGAGAGCTCGGTAGATAGCAGTCATGGTGCTGGTGCAGACTTCCACTAGTTGTGGCTCCGTTATGTCTGGAGTGCAGCAGTCGAGAGCTTGTCCCCTGAATCTCTTTACATAGTTGTCTGGGCATTCGCCGGTCTTTTGGCGCATTTTGCTCAAATTAGAGAGTGTTACCTTTCCAAAGAGGTATTCTTTGAAGAATGCGTTTATCAACTCGCTCCCGGTACTTGTGGCTCTTGGTGTGAGACGAGTGTACCATTGGTAGGCCCCCCATACGAGAGACTTTGGAAACTCGTTGAGTCTCAAGGTGTGATAGTATTCATATTCCTTCAGAGATTCTAGGAAGCGTGAGACGTGTTCACGCACACTACCTGTTCCATCATATCTCGGGAAGGATGGGGCGGCGTAGTCTTGAGAAAGCTTCTGGGTTGAGGGAGTGAAAATTTGGTGACGCGGAACCGTAGTCGACTTGTCTCTCTTCCGTGTGATGATTCTTTCCACCGCTGGGACAGTAGGAGCGTTTGGTAGTTTCTCTGCGAGGGATTTGAGATAAGTTGTAATCTCAATTAAGGCAGCCGTGGTGTTCACCTGTTGGCTGGCGAGGATGTCTTGTCGCCGGGCTACTTCTTTTATACTTAGAGTCGTCAGCGGGTTTCCGCCTCCTCTGTCGTTGGTATTGATCGATGGTGGGTAATTGCTACTAGGGTCTGTCTTCCTTGTAGAGCTTGCGGCGTTGAGGTGAAGATTAGGTTTTTTTAGATCCCATCCCTAGTTCAGACATTTTTAAAGGTGACCTTCTGAAACCGAAAGATTGACTTCCCACTGTGGTCGCCAACTGTTTTTACCTGGAAAAACAATGTACCGTCTCTGGGTACTTTTGTAGTGCTCGAGATCAAAGTCGAACAAGACGAGCCTAAACCAACTCAATGGCCGGTCACGTCTTGCTTCGGTCACAGAGAGGATAGAGGTTGATCTAGGGAGGGAAACAGTGAAGAAACTTGAGATCAGCTTGAGAGTATGTTTTGGGTGTAAGAGTTCAGGATCTCCGTCGTGAGGGTGACTGGAAATCTCCAAGGCTAGAAGTGTTTCTGTATCACTCAGGTGTTTCTGCTCTGAGGATGTTTCTGAATGCTCTAGAAAGGATGTTTAGTCGTTCTTGTGTTCTGCCTTGGAAGATAGAGGAAGCCTCTATTTATAGTATTGAACTCACCCTGATCTCTCGACAGAGAAGGTGGAAGTCGTGGAAGAGTGGAGGAGTGGAGAACATGAGTTAAGATCCGTAACTGCTTGAGTTGTGTAGAAGGTGTCCATTCAGCACCACTTTCTCGTAACTGTCCATCATCTCTATCAGTTTCTTTCTAACTGTCGTAGACCGCCATACCAATACCCCTAAAGTTATCCCCCCGTATGATGTTTTGATATCTCGAGTGATGTGCAGATATTGCATGGTTGTGTCGAGTTTGAGCAGCATCGTGTGGCTATGACTCTGTGGCCAACGTGAGTGTGGCGCTTTAGAAACGTGCATTTGGACGTGTAGCAGCGGCCTTGGCCATTGGCCAGGGCCAGCAACTCATGGCGCCATGGTGTTGCTATTACGGCCTTGGCCTTTGGCCAAGGCGAGTTGTGCCGCCATAGTCTATGGCGCCATGGTCTTGGGAGACCACGACCTTGGCCTTTGTCCAAGGCAGCTTTGTTGTGGCGCCATGGTCTATGGCGCCACGATCTGGGATACTAGGACTAGGCCTTGGCCTATGGCCAAGGCAGCTTTGTTGTGGCGCCATGGTTTATGGTGCCACGCCTAGTGGCTGGTGCCTTTGGAGCTTGACCAAGGCTAATCTTGCGCTATGGCGTACGCATGCGCTTTCGCTACATCGTGCTTCAAGTCATGGCGTGCTTATCCATGGTATATTAGACCATTCTGTGTTTAGAGTGTGGTCTGCCCAAGTGTGTTTAGGCTGTCGTATGCTTCTCAGAGAGCTCTGGGCAGGCCTGGAGCTGTGGTACTTCTGAGGTTTTCATTGAGACTCGGATGTCGAGTCATATTTTAAGAGGAAATCTGTGAGGATGCGTCTCTGTTGACTCTCCACCATGTACCATTGAGCAATCTAGTTCTGATATCGAGGAATTCGAGGCGATGTTGACATGAAGTAAATTGATGGGTTTACGTGTTGGTGGGGTTATCGGTACTGCACCATGATATCACCCTCTCCATCGGGAGTTATAAGAGAGAACTCATAGAGAGTACATTCAGCTCGTAGAATAGATTGCATCCTGAGCTATAGAGATGTGCCTGAGTAGGCGATTGCCTTTAGGTAAGGCATAGTCTAGAGAGTAGTTTTACAATTTTGTCCCTCTTCTATTTTTCACCATCTACAATAGGTATTTGATAAGACACTGCATCTAATTTATGATTCTGCTCAACAGGAGGACTGATAGGTCGACACCCTAGCATTCCAGTTTCCTTTAGCAGGTCAAGTACATACTTTTGTTGAGAAATGAAAATACCTTTATCAGATCGTACAACCTCAATTCCAAGAAAATATTTGAGAGCTCCTAGATCTTTCATCTCAAATTCTGAAGATAAGTAAGTCTTCAAGTCGCATTACATCTGTATCATTCCCAGTTACCACCATATCATCAACATAAATAATAAGTGATGTCAGTTTAGTGCCACACTTCTTCAAGAATATAGTATGATCTGCATTACTTTGTTTGTACCCAAACTTAATCACTGCATTACGAAATCTTCTAAACCAAGCAAGTGGTGATTGCTTCAAGCCATACAAAGCCTTCTTTAATTTACATACCAAATTTGGATTTGAATCACCAAATCCTGGTGGCAATGACATGTATACTTCTTCTTCTAGATCTCCATGTAGAAAGGCATTTTTTATATCATATTGTTGTATATGGCCAACCCAAAGTTGCTGCCACAGACAATAATACTCGAATGATATTCGTTTTTGTTACAGGAGCAAAAGTATCATGATAATCTATACCATAAGTTTGAGTAAACCCTTTTGCAACAAGTCTTGCTTTATATCTATCAATAGAACCATCTGGATTAATCTTCACAGAGAAAACCCATCTGCAACCAACTGGTTTCTTACCTTTCTGGTAGAAAAACCTTTTCCCATGTCTGATTTTTAATGTGTGATCGTAGCTCCTCAAATATAGCTTCAGCCCATTTAGGATCAAATTATTCTTCTTGAATACTGGTAGGTATTTTGATATCTGATATTTGACCAACAAATGCCTTGCAGGGGTCAGTCAATCTATGTGTTGACATATAATTAGCAATGGGATACTTAACTCTATTTATAGGAGCAGTAGTAGTATTACTACTTACCTCAACAGCAGTAGTGGAATTGGCAGGAATGGGTACTAAAGTAGCAGAGGGATTATCTTCATCTTCATTTATGTTCTCTGCATCATCATCACCAATTACATCTTCTACTTCAACCAATTGTTGAATATCTTCTTCAGCTTCATTGTTATCTACTTGATCAGTGAACTGTGTAATGGTCTCACAATTATCTGGAAACAATTCCATCCAATTAAAGGCTTCTTTTCACATGGTCTCCTGAATGAGAAACATTCAGTTCAGCGAAAGCAAAGTACATTTCATGTTCAGCGAAAGTCACATCCATGGTGACATACATCCTTCGAGTTGGAGGATGATAACATTTATACCCCTTCTCAAATTGATTGTATCCAACAAAGACACATTTAAGAGCACAAGGATCAAGCTTCGACTGTAGATGTTTCTGTATATGAGCATAAGCTACACAACCAAATACTCGTGGTGGAAGTGTAATATTAGAAGGGAGAGTCACAAAGGAAGCCAGTTTATCCACTGGTGTTTGAAATTTCAGAACTCGTGTAGGAACACCATTGAGAAGAAAAGTAGCACTGATAAGAGCTTCTTCCCAAAAACTTGGTTTAATATGTGCACCAATTAAACTTGCCCTGGTAATCTCCAACAGTTGTCTATTTTTTCTTTCTGCAACTCCTTTTTGTTGTGGACTTGACGGGCAAGTATTTTCATGAATAAGACCATGCTCAGCAAAATAATCCTTTAGGGTTTTCTTAACATACTCTCCACCTCTATCACTTCGTAAAACCTTCAAAGTTCCAGAGTATTGTGTCTGAACTATTTTATGAAAATTACGGAAGCAATCTGGCACATCAGTCTTATGTTTCATCATATAAAGCCATGTCATACGAGTGATATCATCAATAAATAGAACAAACCATCGATTACCACAAGTAGAAACAATCCTTGAAGGACCCCAAACATCAGAATGAACCAAAGCAAATGGAATAAACTTTTTATTAAAACTATCAGAATATATAGCACGATGCTCTTTGCTAAAATGCAAGTTTCACATTGAAAATCTGATGGTTTGTAAGAAGTAAATAACTTTGGATATAAGTGTTTTAAATAACCAAAAGAAACATGCCATAATCTTTGATGACGTAACCAAATTTCATTTGTATCCGTATGCTGTCTACCTTTGGCTGATAAAGATCTTCCTTCACATATATCATCCACATAATATAACACCTCTCTCTTAGTACCCCTGCCAATTATTTCCCCACTGCCGAGATCCTGAAGAAAATAGAAATCAAGATATATTAATACTAAACAATTTAACTGTGCAGTGACTTGAGGTACTGACATAAGATTATTCGAAAGAGAAGGTATTAATAAGGTATGTTCGAGAGATAAAGAGTTAGTTAGATCAACTCTTCCTTCTCCTGTAACAGGATATGTTATACCATTAGCATTAGTAACACCAGAACAATTTGAAGTGCAATTATTTTTTAAGATAAATGCATCAAATGTCATATGGTTAGTAGCACCGGAATCGAGAATCCAACCATTGTCCTTCTTAGTGTTTTCAGTATTAGAAGTAAGAAGAATTCTACCTCGTTCAGCCTTTATTATGGTTGTAGGAACAATAATTGTTGATGTTGTAGGGACAACGGTAGTGCAAGTAGCTGCCTTACCCTTTACCTTCCCGTTTCCAGCCTTTATACGCTTTTGATAATCATCCCACTAGTCTGGATAACCAATTTTCTCAAAGCAATTTTCAGAAGTATGCTTTGTGTTTCCACAGTGTAAACATTTTACAGTACTGACTGGTTGAGGAGTTTTACCATTCAACGAAATCTTCTCAACTTCCTGACAGACATAGCGATTTGAGAATCACCTTGACTTAGCATAGTATTACACCTTTGTTCTTCTCGCCTTAATATAGTAAATGCAGCTTCTAGTTTGGGTAAAGGATCAATACGAAGTATTTCACCCCGAACTGAATCATATGTATCATCAAGGGCTGCAAGGAATACATAGACTCTTTCTCATCAATTTCTTCCTTATGTTTCTTGATCACTTCTAGCTATATAAAGGTAATGGGTTTCCAATAATCAAACTCTTGCTTTCAGTTCAGAGAAAAGACTCGAAATAGATCTTCCACTCTGTTTAGTTGACATATATTTCAAGGTTAAGTCATATATAATAGACTTATCAGCACCTTCATAATATGTTTGAGATACATCATCCCAGACATCCTTTGCAGTAGGCAAACCGATGAAATGATTCATTAGATCCGGTTTCATTGCACCAATTAGCAAACCTTTGACTATAGCATCCTCCATGATCCACTTATAATATTTAGCTTTGTCTTGTGTTGCCGGTGTTTCAGTACCACCAGTAATGAAAAAGGAGGGGTACCGAAATACTACCAACTTTTCTTTTTGGCTCGTGAGTCTTATGGTTTAAGTCTGGACGATCTCAAAAATCAATATCCAAACTTATAACTGGAGTTGTTAGACCTCGACAAAGAGTACTTTGGAGTCAACTCGACAGTTATGCAATAACGTACTACTTGGTGCTTTAATTATAAATCAGAGTTATAATGCGGAAAGTAAAAGCACACAAGACACCAAAGATTTTTTTAACGAGAATAAACTGCCTTGCAGAAAAACCTCGGGACCTCGTCCAGTTTGAACACCGCCCAGTACAAACTGACTACAAACACTAGCCTACTATAAGACTTCGGTCTGGGATGTAGCAGAGACCAACTCAAGCCCTCCAAGCGAATTGGCTACTGTCGCCTTCCTTACGTCTCTAGATCCCCCACAGATCATCACGCACTTGATTCCCCCAGTTGACGTCCTTTACAGGCCTAGGAGTTTCTTTGACCGCTGTCAAAGGCTTGTGTCAGCAATACTGGCTTTTCAACCAAACTGTTGACGTATGGTGTAACTGTCCTCTATCAGTTTACCATACATAAGATGACTTCCTTCGGATTGTTAAATCCAGGTCATACGGAAATCTACTTCTTGAACCGGGGCTGACACGCAAACCAAGTAAGCAATGCCCAATTCGAATCTACCTCAGTTATACACGAAGAACCACTTAAGGAACTTGTATAACTGGAGCCAACTAGGTCTTACAACACCGAGTGCAGCCGTGCGTTGCTACCTTTCCAACCTTGTTGAGTAACGTATCAGTTCTTGAATAGCCGTATATCAGAAGAGACGGACTTTAGAATAGACAAGAACGTGATCAGGTTACAGGTTAATCCGATTTCAACCAAAGATGGTTTCAATCTCCTACCTGTGCTTCCCAACTCTCAAGAGAAGTCTTTATAGTCGTAGGGAGTTCCCAGAGGAGCTGCAACCTATAGAGGATGACTATACCACAACAAGCGTTCACCGAAGTGAAAAGAGTTTACGTTACCTTCCCTAAGGACCTTCACGTATGCTTGATGCTTGCGGTATTTGTCCGTAGACACCTCTATTTATAGCACTCAATAAGATAGGTTGCTTTGGAATAAAGAAATCAATTACTTGTCCCACAAGTTAGGGAAACCCTAAACTTGGAAACCAAGTAATAGAGATTAATCTCAATTGGAATTCTTTTTAGAGTTATCTGCCAAGTGTTTTGTTAGCTCAAAAACACTTCAAGATAGAAATCCAACAGACCAGAGATAATCTTATCTTATTGACTCATTGAGGATCGTTAGATGGAACACAAAAGATATTCTG
This sequence comes from Papaver nudicaule, assembly GCA_023529015.1. Taxonomy (NCBI): domain Eukaryota; kingdom Viridiplantae; phylum Streptophyta; class Magnoliopsida; order Ranunculales; family Papaveraceae; genus Papaver; species Papaver nudicaule. The sequence continues at coordinate 16,160 of JAJJMA010226718.1, forward strand.
TATAACCAAGTCCATCTAAGAGATAAAGGAGTTTTGGAATTTGACTCAGAGTGAAATTCTATGAGAATATTCACTAAATCCGACACCAGGCAGAATGACCGACATTCAGGTTCGCGTACTGGTTCGCGAAATGTTCAGCCATTCGAACTCAGAAGAATTCCGAGTTTCTGGTTTGCGAACCGGTTCGAGAACCGTCCAGCTGTCAGATTTCGTCAAATCTGGATTCCGCTGGAAGTACTGGGCTGAGCCAGAACTTAGACGTGAGAACGTCCTCAGCTGTGATCCATGGACTCTTTGCTCAAGAGTACTCCTTTAGATTCATCCATATCCAACTAACAGTTTGCAAGCAAACCATTGTAATGGACACATGGCACCGAATCTGTCTCATACATTCTTGTACTCACAGTAATTTGTGGGATCAAATACTGGTCATGACACAAGGCCACGTTACGCAAGAATACGATCTCAATCGCTATTATCACTACTAAAGTAGTCGACTATTTCGAAAGAATAGAGAAAGTAGAAATAGAAGAATATCCATAAAGTCATAACTCCTACTAACCTTTTATCGATGAAGAATAATTGATGTCTTCTTTGTCTTCACAGTCTTCGTCTTCAAGGTCTCTACTACTTTTTCTATATCCCAATTCCGAAATCTAAACTCTAGTAGGCTAAATCAAGAATTGAGTTTTGACACCTAAAACTGACAACTAGCTTGACATACCAACGCTAGTGGGTTTGACCGGACAATGCCCCAACAATCTCCCCCTTTGTCAATTTTAGTGACAAAACCAATTTACATATGGATTCAAATAATATACAATGAAGTACTAACCAGATGTAGTTCTTGATTTCTTGAATTCTTCAACTTCTCCTTTGAGTCTTGATGTGTTCGTTAAACTCTTGTTGATGAATCCGTAGTCAGCAGTCACAACATAACCAGCTCAAACAACCATAAAGGTACGCTTAAGCTTACGTGGGTTTGGTATGCTCATCCCACATGTTGTTTGTGCGTAAGAGTAAGAATCTGAGCAAACTTTGAAGTTGGTGTATCAGAACTTCTAAAGTGATTCTACTCATTCTTGATACGAAGCTTGATCTCAGCTTTAATTACTCCCCCTTACTTGATGCTTTGTGAAAAAGCACAACAAGTAAGCACATGATGTTCTCCCCCTATGGTTATGCACCGTAATGCAACCAGTAACCACAAGAACAAGAACCATATGTATTCTCCCCCTATTTGTCACAAAAATATGACAAAGTAGTTTGAGACTAGGGTTTCATACACCTATAAGAACAGGTGAAGCCAAGTACTCGCATATCAAGTTAAAGATGGTATACTTAGGTAATCTGAACAACAAGATACCTGAGTTCTCACCTTTTGGAGAAATAAAGATACACTTTCTCCCAATATTCCACAACCACGCTCCCCAAAAAGATTTGTTATTAAGCGCAAGTTCAAAAGAACTCTCCCCCGTGTGGTGTTATTCAGTAAAGAACAACTGACAAAGACGAACATGGACAAGAACAATTGAATGTTATCCAGTTTTTCTTTGTTGATAATCTCTTTTCCTTAGCCACTTTTTCGGAAAAAGAGTTATATGATTCCGAGTTTGAGAAAACCCTAAAAACCATATAATCAAAAGTTTCTTAATCAAGAGAAAAAGCGTAACTTTTGTAAACAGACACAGCTTTACGTTACTACCGAAGCAATGGAAAAAGCTATGTTTTGCAATAAGATTGAGGTAGACAAATCAAGTATTGCAAACATCATTAATGACATCTAAAAATAACTTTTATTAATGAAATAAAATAGTACATGCTTGAAAAACTTCTAAAAGCATGAAAGGCAAACTACTAAACAGATTTAGTTTATATTCCTTAGGCAAGGGTAAGAACAAGTTCTCACAAGGAACCAACTAATTCTCTTTGAAAGAAGTCATAATGAAGTCATTGATTTCCTTGATATCTTGATCTTCATCCATGGGCATAGGAATATCAAATTCAAATTCCTTAGTCTCTTTGGTAGAGGTGTTATGCACTTCTTTCATAAGCTTTTCTTGTTTACTTACAAGAGTTTCTTGAACAGTCAGAGTTTTCAGAAACACTTCTCCAAGAGATTTTAATTCTCTCTTTGTTTCTCTGCATTCCTTAAGAATGGATGCAATCCTTTGATTCTTCTGAGAAGGTTTTTCATCCTTGTCAGACTTTGACTTCTTCTTCTTCTTCCTCTTGAACCAGGGTTTCTTTCCTTTGTTTTTGGTTGTTTTCAAAGGATCATCTGGTTTCATGGTAGCCTTGTCAGTTGACTTAGGATCCTTGCCTTGAGAAGTAATATCAAGGATTTCTACCATGTTGAAAAGTTTAGAATGAAATAAGAATAGACTTCTGATTTCCTTATAAACAGTTCTTTCAAGAGTTTCGAAGAGATAAGGATTACATTAACTTACCAGATACGATGAGGATTTACCCTAATATCGATCTGATGACGCGGGACGGTTCGGGAACCGGGTACGCGAATTTTTTTTGTTCTTTCATTGACGCATCTCACTTTCAGAGATTCCCAGAAACAATTTTAACCTTTCGTTTAGATAGTCTGATCCCTGGTGATCATGAGTTCCATGGAGCAGGGCTCAACATTACACTCTCTATCTAGTGACAATGAAAAAGTGCTTAATTGTGGGTCATCAACTACTTACAAAACAGATACAAAAAACGAAAAAGACTCTAGGACTTGCCCGACCACATTATGACTTCTCATCCCAAGGGGCAGTGGATGAGATGTCAATCCTTATCGCACTTAGTGCGAGGAAGGTAGAGCATGATTATGCTCTTGAAGTGGTATTGAATCTTTTTCCGAACTAAGCTTGCCTTTCTTAGTTCTGGCTCTCTTGAATTTCTCCGCTCCTTGTGTTGCCCTTAAGGAGTTAGAGCGATTTCGATCTTTGTTGGCTGCTTCAAAGATTTGAATCACATTCATGAGTCTGGCCGCTTTCCTTTGCAGTCTATTGGCATGCTTGACTTTACGTCTATACACATGACACTGCTTGTAATCATGTCCCTTTTTAGCACAATAGCTGCACCTAACAAGACGGTGCTTGTGTAATATAGGGATGATTACCTCTTTGCAAGATATGTCACTAGAGATTGTGTCCATGGGGGTGGGACATTTTTCTAGTTCTGATTTGGAATCACCCATATTGTCAGACTTGACATATTCTGCAATTAGAGCTATTTCACTTTCTTCATCAGCTGAGTAGTAAACATCAGATGAATCATCAAGTGAGGCTGCAAAGGCTTTCCCTCCGGTATATTTCCTCCGATTGGGACATTCTTCAGCCAAATGGCCAAAACCTTTGCATTTATAGCATTGTGGCATATCATCATCATCATCTCCCCTTTTGTTCCCTTCTTTAGGTGGGACTCTATCATGAGGCTTAGGAGTTGATGGTGGGACGTTCTTGATGAAACGTTTACTTCTCTTCTTTAGAAGATCTCTAAACTGACGAGTTATCAAGGATAGCTCTTCATCAGATTCATTCCCACTATGATTGTCGGCGTCGGTGTTCGAAGTACATTCTTCGTTTACAAGTTTCCTTGTCTTTCCAGTAGCTCTAAGTCCAATGTTCTTAGGGTTACTGTGCTCATGATCGAAGATTTTTAGCTTTGCAACAAGGTCACTTCTTGTCATGTCTAAGCCGTGTACTTCTTGGACGACATGCTTTTTGGATTCGTACCTCGGTGGTAACGACCTCAGAATTTTACTCACAATGTCCCTTTCCGGAATAGTTTTACCATAGGTGTGACAGGCATTGACTATTTCAGACAATTTGTGATTAAATTCTTCGAAGGTATCATCCTCAAGCATTCGAAGGTTTTCCCAGTCAGACATGAGGTTTTGAAGTCTAGCTTCTTTCTCTGTTGTATTCCCTTCGAATACGTTCCTTAATCTGTTCCAAGCCTCGAAGGAGGTTTCACATGTAGCTATGTGATGGAAGAGATCTGGTGTAACTGCATGAATGATAGCATTAAGCCAATCATAGTTTTGCTTAGCGGCGAGTGTTTCCACATCATCATAAACCGCTATGTCTTTAGGAACAGTTTTACCGTCAACTTCAACAGTCGGTGGTATATATTCCTCAATGACATAAACCCAAGTTTTGAAGTCTCGGGCTTGCAAAAACGAAGTCATTGTAGTCTTCTACCATAGGTAATTTGTGCCATCGAACTTAGGTGGTACGTTACAAGCTCTTACACTTTGATCCATGACTCACATGCCTAGATAAACACAGACAGTTACGTCTTTAATGTGTTCACCTGCTCTGATACCAACTGAAAAAGGAGGGGTACCGAAATACTACCAACTTTTCGTTTTGGCTCGTGAGTCTTATGGTTTAAGTCTGGACGATCTCAAAAAT
>JAJJMA010226731.1:0-24376 GCA_023529015.1 Papaver nudicaule
TGTTGTTGTGGTGGTGGAGGAGATGGGTATGGAGATTGTGGTGGTTTTGTGGAGGAAAAGAAGAACGTTGATGGCTGGCGATGAAAACAAGGAAGTGTTAATGGCGTAGAAGAAGAACGTTGCTGCCTGCGAAGAAAACAAGGTGCAGTTAAAGAAAGAAAGAGTACGGTTTTTAAACTGAAAGGGTACACGCGTCTTTTTTCCAGGGATGACGTGTATTCTGGGTTTTAGATAAAATCCGACTTTTAGATAAAATTTCTCAAAATTTAAATATACTAATGTATGAAATGAATGTTAGGTGAAGTAGTATAAAATGTTGAAAAGAACAACAACTTTGTATAAGTAATATATATATACAACCTACATACAAAAGCGTGCATGGCTCAATGGTTAAACTCCTTAGCCTGGATTATAATGTTTGGAGTTCGAATCTAAGGGGAACAAAAAAATTGGATGCTTACAAGAGGTTGATCTGAATTGTATGGTGGTTATGCATTGAATTTCCTTCTGAATGCCCAAGAGTTCTGGGGAAATTTAATTTACAACCTTACAGCTCAAAGAATATATCTGTTTTCAGATTTTGGTTTAGAGTGCCCTTTTCAGAGTGAAAAAATTTTAAAAAAAAATTATAATAAAGTGTGAACAAGAACTTCGGGAGCTAATAAAGATATTTTAAGGTTAGTTGAATTTTCAACTGCTACTTCAGAACTGAAGGATTTTATGAGATGAATGCGCAGTACCAAAACGGAGGTGATATATTTATCGCGAATGTAATACCTTTTGTCTCGTACGTGTATTTTGGGGCCATCTATTTAAGCTGGCCATGTAGTGATCCCTTATAAGATCGTGTGGAATATTAATGTACTACCGAAAGTGTGCTTCTTCACATGGCTGGTACATAATAACTCCATACTAACTCAAGATAATCTTGCTAAAAGAGGAAGAATCTTAGTTAATCGGTGTTGTATGTGTAAAGAAGAATTAGAATATCCATCAACCATCTGCTAATTCACTGCAAGTTCGCAGCTGAAATTTTGAATTCGTTTTTTGGTAGTTTCGGGTTTAGATGGGTTCATTGTGATGATATAAAGGTTCTCTACAAGGTTTTTAGCAACAAGAACTTAATTTTCTGAAAATGGCAACTACATGTGGGAAGTTCTGCCATATGCAGTATGTTGGTCCTTGTGGAAAGAGCGTAACAGTCGGACATTTTATGAAGAGGCAAACGAGAAAGATGTGCGCCGTATTATCTTAGATATAAAGGCTGTCATTATGTACTGGTCTCGCTCTTCTCATTGTCTCAAGTATGTAAGGTTCGAAGAATTAGTCTTCAAATGGAAAAAAATAGTCAGGAGATAGTTTTTGTTGAACCGTTTTAAATTCAAACTGTTATCGCTAAAACGGTATGGTTTGTAATTTTTTTGATTCTTTCCACCTTTATTATATATAAAATATATCGTTTTGTTGATACAAAAAATGCTTTGAAGATAAAAATGTAAATCCCCGCCCAGATTTGTAATCGAATAGTCTAACTCTAAGTGCTGCATGTCAACATGGTATAACAAGGAGGTGATGACAATCTGTAAATCAAATGCGTTTTCAATATCCATAGTGCAGGTGTTGGGATCGATTAACTAAAAATATTTAAAACAGAATCTTAGACAGGCCGCGGTAGAGAATTTCCAAATGGCAGCAAAGAACATTGACTTTAATCAGAGGAAACATGATTATTTGAAGTTGTCCTTCAAAAAAAAGATTTTTGTCCTCCAAGACAAATAACTAAAGCAGCCAGCGCCTGAGCTGTGACATCCATTCACCCAGATCTTCGAAGTGTTACTAACAATCCTGGACCTCTTCGATATTTCATTGAAACCATGCTGTTTGCATGAGGAATCACATTTATTGTACTGCAGCTCTTTGCACGACCATCGCATAGTTTTTTCATTTTCGATGGTTTGAGGTCATAACAATAGAAAACCGTACGTTTGTAACCCAATAGAAGTTCAGTGTTCCATGTAACTGCCATTGGACAAAAGAACTGCAGATCTTTCCAGTGCGGCTCTTCCCACTCTATTCTGAATTCCTTGACCCAATGCCACAAATTCTTGTTACTTCTATCAAAACCATTAGCGGTGTTGGTATCTTTTCTCTTGTGTACCCAAATATCCGAGCAATAAGGTTCTTCATAGACTGTATACACCAAATACAGGTTATTGTTTCCTCCAAGCAACGTGGGGCGATGTTTGTATTTAACATCTTCAAAACGTGGCAATGAGATAGATTGTAACTTCTCATCTTCCAAATCGAAGGCTATGATCGTATCATAATGTTGGGAGAGCCAATGTAGAGAACTATTTGCGTAGATACCTATTCCACTTGCGTACATACCTATCGGTGAAATAATGTCTGAGATATTGATGGATCCTTTGTTTCTCTGCTCAAAAGCACCACCTGCAGTATAAACTTGGACATGTGTTTTCCTTGTCTTTTTGCTGCAAATTCTTCTAAGTCTAACAATCTTGTAGTCGTTGGTTGAATGACAATAACCAAACCCACTTACCATAGGTCCGAACCATTCTTCGAATAGTTGGTGGATATCATCTAGGTTCGCATATGTATAATCAGGTTGAGGAACATCCAAAAATTTCCGGTGAAGGGATTGCAAATTAAGAAAGCAACTCCGTCAGAGGCAAACTGTCTTTGGAAACAAACCAAACCATTGCATGACCCAAGCATGCGATCTGTGTATCCGTTCTCCAGAACAAGCTTTCCATTGTGCATCTTCTCAAGTCTATTATAAGAGTAGTTGTAGTTCATCTTCCCGCGAATAGGATCATACTGATCACAATAATAGAGTTTGTTTTTGTTTTCATCAAAGTATGATTCAGCGAAAAGGAAACCTACCTTATCGGTCTTGCTGCAGAGCAGATTTCTCCATGTTTTGCATACCCGTTTGGCTTGCAAAGCTGTCTCAATTGGTAAACTGTGAAGTATGTTCTCTACGATATTTGTAGGAAGGTTCTCCATGTTGTTGTTGGTGTGGTTACAGTTTCCGTCTCTGCCTTACTTCCCGCTGAGAACTATAATACCCTAACACAAACTGCAGCGTTCCATCTCCACCGGAGGAAACCTTTATAAGCCTTTATTTTCTTTTGTGGAATATAATAAAGGGTAATATGGTCATTTAAAAATTAACAACAGATTTTACCAATACAGTCAACAAATACTGGTCAAAGATGGTGAAGGAACGATTTTTTACGCAAAGGGAGTCTTCATTCTACGCTCTGTAATGATATTTATCCGATATATTGTCTACCGTCCAATTTGTTTGGGACTAAAGGCTTGTTATTCTTGTAAATAGTCTGCCGTCTGGCAACTACTAAATGGCCTTTGTGAAATAAGCTTTCATTGGCAATCAGCCAGGAGAACTGGGCGTCTTCATGGACAGGCTGTTGCTACCAAGGAAAACAAAGCACAAGTCTATTTTATGTTCGAGTATCTTGAGCAAAAAAGCTAGGAAACGCGCTTTAAGCTCGCGCTTTTAGCGTGCAGCGTGAACAGTACCCGTAAAAGTGTCAATTGGGGCATACCCATGCTAATTGGACCCCCTGCCAGCTTGGGGCCGCCATTTACCCGCCCTAATTGGCGTGCATCCGGCGCGAGCACGCCTATAGCGTGCCGCCTATCATGATTGTTTCTTCATAAATCTTGTGGGTACTCGTGGATCACAGAAAAACCTGTTGTGAATCAGCTGCCACTAAAGATTGGGCGTCTGATTTTTGCTGAAACTAGAGAGGAAAAATGCATGTCTCAGAGATGAGTCAGTGCCAGTTCTTAGGTACCACACACTACTATACTTAAATGTGATCAGCACCTGAAAACCTTAAAGAGATGGACTCCAAGCTTTTGTGTTTTGCAGGTAAACAGTGTTGGAAAAGAACTGAACGATAAGGAAGTTAATGGAAGCTGTCACCAATTAACAATATTGTATCCATGGGTTCATTATTTCCTTTGCATATACTGCTGCTTACGCAAATAGCTCTGTCAGAGTCGGAACCGGAACAACAAAAAATGAAGAACCTGGCCAGGTATGAAGGATGGGTTTTTTTGTAAGAAAGGAAAGGGGAAATGGCTGTAAGTAATGTAATCATACCCATTTTGAAGAGAATGAAAAAAATTATCAAAAGGAAAGATATGCATACTTAGGTCTACTGTGATCATCTATGGTACAGAATGGGCTCTTTTAGAGTACAACAAATAGTACTCCTCATACAAACTAAGAGTCCAAAGATTTTGGTTCATAGTTATGCATTGTGATACTATAAGAACGTTATAGCTATAGAAGAGAATGAAAATTCACTAGGAACTCAAGGCAATAGCACAATAGAAAATCATGATTCAATATCAATCCAAAAAGAAAATTGGCTGTTCTAGGGGCCGCATGAATTATTAGAGAGACCTCAAAAACTATTACTATCCTAGGGTATGTTATAAGAGCAAGCACTATGGTGGCCTAAGCCTTCTCTATTGAATAGAGAAAGGGAAAGGCGGAAATGGCGAAAAAATGGCAACCACGGTGGTCTTATCTATTTGGAGACGGAAATTGGATTTCCGCAGCTTTTCTGTGCGGAAATCCGATTTCCGTAAAAAAATTCTGCGGAAATCGGATTTCCGCACAGTCAAAGCTTGACTTTTGACCTGCGGAAATCCGATTTCCGTAAAGAAGAGGTTTCTAGACAGGAGAATTCAATCTGCAATGGTTTTGGGTGAACAAGTTTTGAGAATTTGAATTTTGTTCAATCTAAAAGAGTATGTTCTCAACATATATATATGCTTTGTTTGTATCTTTCAATTTGAATTTTCATAAAACGACTCTGAATTGTTTAAATAACTCAACATAATTTTCATTGATTTAGGAAAACAACTACAATACATGAAAATTGACTACAATGCAATTTAAAGTCCTAAAAACGAAACAAACTACATTGCAAATTCATTATCTTGAGATCCATCCTGAGATTGAGATTCATTCAAATTCGTATTTGCCAAAGTCCTTCTCATAATTTCCTGACGTTTGAGACGATACCACGCTTTAGTTGTTGGCGAACAATTACGTACATCCTTATCAATGATTGCCCTATCTTCCGCCTCTTGTTTTTGACGTGCCAATTCTCTTTGCGTTTCCAAATATCTTTCAAATAGTGTTGCTTGTCGTTCATCACTCTCCTTCTTAAGCAAGACTTTTTTCTCCATCATTTCAATTAGCTTAGAACTCGCATCACTCATTGTTGAATCTTGAGATCCTGGTGTCTCCGGTGTTGTTGGAGTCTTGCATCTAGTTGAGCGACGTCTTTTGGTATCTCCATCTTGACGCTTGCGTTTTTCGGTTGAAGTTGTTGCTATAGAAGAGATCAATAGAAACAAGATTGATTGGGGTGGATTTGTCAAAGATGGTGAATTTTCTTATATAGAAGAGATCCCAACGGCTATTTTTTTTGATTTTTGAAAAAAAGAGTCGTTGGGGATCTGACGGTCATGAAAAAATAGAAAGATGGATGGTTGGATGTTGAGGTGTAGAGGGGGTGTAAGGAAAAAAAGGTCAAACGGTATTATTTATGGGACGGAAATCCAATTCCCGCATGACTTCTGGGCGGAAATCGGATTTCCGTAAAAAGTTTTGTGCGGAAATTGGATTTCCGCCCTGTGGGAATCGGATTTTCTCTATTGCTATTGCCTGCTACGGATACGTAGCAGGCAATAGCAAAGCCAACCAATTTCTCTATTGAATAGAGAAATTTTGCACCATAGTAGTTGCATTTCTCTATTCAATAGAGAAGTCCCCCCAAATAGAGAACCATAGTGCTTGCTCTAAGGGGTGTAAAAACATAATGAAAAGTCTAAATTACCCTTAAAATATAAAAACCTAAATTTGTAACAAAAAAAAATCAAAATCTCCTCTTCCACTTCTCTCCATGTTTTCACCATGATAACTCCCGGCAAACAGGAAGAAAAAAAAAACCCTGTTTTTATGCTATCAATCTGAACATAACGAAAAACAGCAAAAAGAAAAATAAAGAGCCCCTTATCTGTGGTTTCCATGTACCCCTGTACTTCCGAAGGGTTAATGGTGATCCAGACCATCTTTAGGATCCTTAAACGACGTTGACACGGTGCTGTTTGCGTGAGGAATTACCTTAATCCTGCGGCAGCCAGAAGCACGACGACCATCAAAAAGTTTATTTAAAGTCAGAGTTTTCAGGTCATAGCAATAGAGAGTCGTGTCATTGTAACGCAATAAAACTTCATTGTTCCTTGTAACTGCTAACGGTACAATGTGCTGCAGATTTTTCCAGTATGGCTCTTCCCACTCTATGCTGAACTCCTTGATCCAGTGCCACGAACTCAGCTTGCCGTTGTAGTTTTTCTTCTTTGTTTTCTTTTTCTTCTTTTTTTCTTGGAGAATGTACTTTTGTTTCATATCACAACCCTCAGTGTTGTCAGTATCTTTTCTCTTATATGCCCAAATATCCGTGCGATGTTCATCATAGTTTGTGTACACCAAATACAGATTATCCCCTCCCAGCAATTTGAGGTATTTAACATCCTTAAGAATTGGCAATGGAATAAACATGAAGTCCTCATCTTCCAAATTGAAGGCTGCAATGGTATAAGCTTCATCCAGGAAACTACCACGTTGATGCATCCAGTGAAGAGCTCCATTTGCATAGATACCTGCTAAATTCACCAGAGAAGTATGGGTGGATTTTTCTTTGGTTCTTTTTTTAAAATTGATGGATCCTTTGTTTCTCCACTCCCCACTACCGACAGTATAAACTTTTTTTTTGAAAGATAAATGATGTATTAAAGATAACAACTCGAAGAGCCAAGTACAAATAAGCGCGAATACACCGAACAGAGGACAACTGAGGACAACTGACTCTCACACTAATGAACACTCATTAGACTTACGGGAGTCAGAATTACATCCATACAGGCCATCTTCCAAACGGAAATATTAGGAAACGGAAATAACAAGAAACGGTGAAACGGTGAAACAAAACTACTAATCCTACCAACTAAATACCAGACCAAAATACTGAGTACTCCGACACTTGACCATCACGGGAAGAGTCAGCAACAGCAGCAAAAGGTTTGAATCAGTTGAACCATAATGGATCAGCAGAACAGAACCCAACCAAGTGGTAAGACCCGAATCCATACCCGACCCGATACCCTGTCTAAAACCAGATCTGGCCACCACCGGCAACCACCATTCCATCACAAACCAGTACCACCACCCTCAAACTCCTAGTAACAGGAGGAGCCACCACCCTCCATCACCACCACCAGGAAGAAAATAGTGGTGCAAACCACCTAAGAAAACCAGAAAAAACACCACCCAAACATCCAGATCCACAGAAAAGCATCCACCGCCATCTTCAACCAAAACCACCAGCAGCAGAGGAAGAAAGAGCCACTATTGTCGATGAAGAAGAGATGAAGACAGTAGTAAAAGCTACCACCTTAACCATTATTATTCATCCCACACAAAGAACATGAAATAGATCGAATCAAAACACAAAATCAACATGATGCAGACCCAAAAACCTTAGATCTACCATGAAAGCACCTCCACCGACGATCTATTACATGGAAAACAGCCGAGAACTGTACAAGAAAGACTTAAAACCTAACTATTTACATAACAAAGAGACTAATCTCGCTCGATTTGGTCCAAAAAGGGCCAAAATCGAGCAAGAATTGAGATCACAGATAAGGGTTTTTAGTTAGGGGCGGAAGGAACGAGAGAGGAAAGAGAAAGACTTTGGCGGTCCCCACCGACAGTATAAACTTGCACATGGTAATTATATGGCTCTTCAGGGCGCATTGTGACAAGCTTGTACACGTTCGTTGAATGACAATAACCAAACCCGCTTACTTGTGTTGCATACCTATTAGAAACAGAATAAACAGCTTCTCCTGTGAATGGATTGCAAATTACGAAAGTTTTTAGGAAATTGAAAGGCTCCCAGCACAGTGAGCACACCAAACCATTGCATGACCCAAGCATGTTATATTTCAGGTATTTATACCCCGGATTAGTTTTATCATAAGAATAGGTGTAGTTCATCTTACCGTGAATAGGATCATACTGATCACCATAGTAGAGTTTGTTTTTGTTTGCATCTTCGTATATTTCAACAAAAAGCAAACCTACCTTATCAGTCTTAGGACGGAGGACAGTTCTCCATGTTGTGCATACCCGTTTGTTGTATATAGCTGCCTCAGTCGGTAAACGAAAAAGTATGTTCTCCACTATATCTGTGGGAAGATTCTCCATCTAGAAACCCTGTTAGTGTTGGTAGAGAATTTTCTTCTCTAGCTTCCTTACTTTTCTTTCTTCTCTACCGTTGTTCTGTTTCTCTCGTTTTATATTGCTACCAACCATTGTTTTTGGGACCAAAACAAAGTTGGATGATTTATGACTTGCTGAGAATAAACTGGTGTTTCCGTTTTTATAGAGTTTTTTTTTCGGAAGTTTAAGAGTTTCCTTTATTGGCAGTGTAAATCTCTAAACCAACGGTAATGGGCTGGCGCATTACATCCGAGCTATGTTGCACCGACACGCTTAGAATGTTGATGTAACCGTGTCGGACACGGATCGGACACGACACACGTCTGACACTTGCCCGACACGGATCGGACATGACACACGTCTGACACCTGCCCAACACACGATGGACACGCCACATCATGTGTCCCGTGAAATTCAGAGCTTGACACTTTTCAGACACTTCTCTGACACTTTCGGACACGCCATAAATGATTCATATTAGTTTGAAAAATTAAAATAAATACAATATGATGCAAATATTTTCTCTTTTTAGTGAAATTTCAAACATTATTCATGAATTACATGCTTGTTTTTTAATAATATTAATTTTATTTAACTCAAACTCCGATTCTCAACTCAACCAGGTTTCCTAATCTAGGAGGACTCGTCAGTCGTCATGATATAATGGGCCAATGTGGGCCATTCCAGCTAGGCTTGGCTGAAGGCCCGGAACGCTCCAGTCCAACACGAGTATTCCATCACCTGAACCAACGCCATAGGAGACGAGAGAAGTGCTGTGTAAATGGAGACGAGAGAAGTACTGTGTAAATGATTGAATTCTTTTTCCTAGTCGCTTTGATTGTATTTTGAGGTTTCTAGGGTTGGTTGAATAAGGAGGTACAATATTCACAGAACTTTTTTTCCACCGTTATAGATTTCTAGGTTTGGTTAAACATACTATATAAATTTAGTTATAGCCCAAAGTAGCTTAAGAAAAAGCTTACCATGGGTTGTAGGCCAGGTTGCCAGGCTTTAATCCCGGCCCTGTAAGTTATGACAGGGGCGGAGCTAAGATTTGCATGGAGTGCCTGCAAAGATTTGCTTCAACTAGGTTAGGACTTAGGAGTAGCAAAAGAGCAAAACTAGGCTTGAAAATGGGCCAAAAATTAAATCACAATGTGGGCTTGGAAAACCACATTACTTAGCATAGTTTTAGAAGAAAAGTGCTTTGAGCCCTTTAAAATTCTGCCTCCCCATCTTTTGGACCTCCAAGAAAGGATTTTGGTTCTCTCCTTAGTTTTTATCCTTTTTTAAATACTAAACTACCTTTATATTATTAAGACTAATTATTGCATTAGTGTTAGCGATAATGATTAGTGATAATTATATGATTAATGTTTAAATAGATTAGAGAGAGAGGAAGTCAGATTTTTGTGCTTGATTTTTTTGTTGAGAGAGGAAAAAAGAAAAAAATTGAGTTTTTTTTGTGCTTTGTGTGAGATGTTTGGTGGATACTATAAAGGTGAACCTCCACGTAAGAAACCTACGAAGATCTTCATTCCCACCGCGAGAGATCCGGAGTCCCGGACATGGGAGAATTCTTGTCGCAACGAAACATTTTCACTCCACTGGAAACTCAAGAGGAAAATGACGATTTCGATGGTTTTTATGTCCCAAATCCGGAAGATGAGTCATTGTATGATGAACCCAATGCTTCTAATACACAAATATACTTCAATATCATGTTTAATCACATTCTTATAGACTCAATCGATCTAAAGGTAAGGCTCTTATGCCTCATCAGATCTACATTCGGCCCATAATGAGAGAGTCGGTTGTCTGAAACTAAGAACAATTCGGCTTTCATTGTGAGCCGAATATGAAGCTCGGATATATATGAGAGGAAACATTCGGCTCATAATGTTTCGAGCATTCAACTCTTATAAGTTTCAAGCCGAATGTACATTCGGCTCACATTGGCTGAGGTTGTTATGATCTGAATGTGTGTTCGGTTGTCTCGATTATTTTCTCATAAGACGAATGTTGAGGGTCCAAAATGGCAGATATGTCATAGGTATTCGTCTCTCTTAGGGTATAGATATTAGAGCCAAATGTCTAGTGTAATTTCGTTTTGCACTCTTATCTGCTAGTTATAGTTACATTTATGGGACCCCAGAGTTAAAACATAATTTCATTGATAAAATAAGTGGTTGTTAATACATTAGATGCTAGTACTTTGATAGCTAGAACAACAACTACAATGCAAAGATGAAAATAAAACAATAAGTAACCTAATAATTATTATGCCCTAGCTTATGTAGCTTTCATAGCTTCATAACATTCCATTGATCGCCCTCAATCTTTCATAACATTCACCAATTGTTCGACATCACCTTTTTCTTCAATATTTTCATCTTTATTAACATCTTCATTAATATCCTCTTCTTCTCTCTCGAGATTGGTTCACGGATAGAAAGGGTACCCGAATTTATCGCCCTTTTGTCGGTACCCAAAGGTTTACATCATTGCGAGCATTGGGTGTTTTCCCTTCTTGATGCGGAGAAACTTCCATGCTCTTCTTACCCCTAACGAAAACAATAACACAAAAACAATAAGAATACTTCCTATTATACAAAACCACACTTTGCAAGAACTAATTCACATAACAACATTCGCCTCATATTAGTTATAAATCCAATATAAAACATACAAATTCAACTCATACTAGTATACATTCAACACTAAAATACACGGATTCAACACATCAAGCATGACTCACACAAGCTAATCATTAAACACACAATTATTCACAATTGGACACAAATTACGCAATTCCAAAAATTGGGAGACGGTTGAACATTCAGCCCTTAATTGGGTGGAGCAAGTTTGGGGCCGAATGCACATTCGGCCCCAAAATAAAATAAGAGCCGAATACTAATTCGGCCGAAAAAATAAAATAAGTTAGGGACTGAATTGTTCTTCGTGCTCAAGAACAAGGCACATTCTGCAAAAGCAGAGGTACCGAAATACTACCAACTTTTCGTTTGGGCTCGTGAGTCTTATGGTCAGATCTGGACGATCTCAAAAATCAATATCCAAATCTTTAACCTGAGTTTGGATCTCAAGGATTAGTCCAACGCAAGACAGAGTTCTGGTAAATCCAATGGATGGATTGAGGACAACGATCAGGTTTATTAATAACGTACTTCTTGTGTTTGCTTTAATTATATAATCAGATAATATAATGCGGAAAGTAAAGCACACAAGACACAAGGGAGTTTTTTAACGAGGAAACTACGACCTATAGAAAAACCTCGGGACCTCGTCCAGATTGAACACCGCATAGTACAAACTGTCTACAAACACTAGCCTACTATAAGACTTCGGTATGGGATGTAGCAGAGACCAATTCCAACCCTCCAAGTAAACTGGCTACTGTCTCACTCCTTACGTCTTTAGATCCCCCACAGTTCGTCACGCACTTGATTCCCCTAGCTGACATCCTTTACGGGCCTAGGAGTTGCTTTAACCACTGTTAAAGGCTTGTGTTAATAATTCCGGCTTTGCAACCTAATTATCAACAGTATGTTTGAACTGTCCTCTATCAGTTTGACATACACAAAGTGACTTCCTTCGGATTGCTCCAGGTCATACGGAAATCTACTTACAAGCAGGGGCTAACAAGTAAACCGAGTAAACTATGCCCAACTTCTCTCTACCTTATTTGTAAAAAGAATCACTTAAGAAACTTATACAACTAGAGCTAACTAGGTCTTACAACACCGAGTGCAGCCGTGCGTTGCTTCCTGTCAACCCTGTGTGTAACGTATCAGTTTTTGAATGGCCTTATATCATAAGAGAAGGACCGTAGAATTGACAAGAACGTGATCAGGTTACCAAGGTTACAGGTTACTCCGATTTCAACCACTAAGGTCTCAATCTCCTACCTGTGCTTCCCAACTCTCAAGAGAAGTCTTTATAGTCGTTAGGTAATTCTCACGGAGGAACTGCTACCCAATAGAGGATGACTATACCACAACAAGCATTCACCAAAGTGAAAAGAGTTTACGATCAATTCCACAGAGAATCTTCACGTATGCTTGATGCTTGCGGTTTTCGTCCTAAAAACCTCTATTTATAGCACTCAACAAGATAGGTTGCTTTTGAATAAATCAACTAGTTACTTGTCCCACAAGTTTAGGAAACCCTAACTTGCAAACCAGCAAGAAACCTAGATTTATCTCAATTGGAAATCTTTATCATTTATCTGCCAAGTGTTTTGTTAGCTCACAAACACTTCAAGATTGATATCCAACAGACCAGAGATAATCTTTATCTTATTGACACATTGAGAATCGTTAGATGGACCACAGAAGATATTTCATGATAACCAAGTCCAACTAAGAGAATAAGGAGTCAGAGTTTAACCCGTGTGAAAATCCCAGAGAATATTCACCTTGGCCGGTTCGCAAACCGTCCTTCTGAATTACGACCCAATACAACGAATTTGTGGTTCACGTACATGTACGTGTACAAATTGATGTTTTGGCACTCAGGAGAAAATCCCAAGTCACTGTTCACGAACAGGTTCGGGAACCGTCGTTAGTCAGAATTAGGGTTTAACTGGATCCGCTGGAAGTTCTGGGCTGGGCCAGTACTTAGACGTGTTAGACGCCCTCAGCTATAATCCACTGGACTCTTGCTCAAGAGTACCCCTTTAGATTGACCCATATCCAACAAGTTTACAAGCAAACTATTACAATTGCAAATGGTATCGAATCCATATCATGTATTCTTGTAACCTTAGTATTTGTGGGAACAAATACCAACATAACACATGGTCATGTAGACAAGAACACGATCTCAATCGCTATTAGTATCTCTACTACAATAGCCGACTATTTCGAAAGATAGAGAAAGTAGAATAGAAGAATTTCCATAAAAGTCATAACTCCTACTATCCTTTGTCGATGAAGAATAATTGATGTCTTCTTTGTCTTCACAGTCTTCTTCAAGGTCTCTACTACTTAGTCTATATCCCAATTTCGAAATTTAAACTCTAGTAGGCTAAATCAAGAATTGTGTTTTGACACCTAAAACTGACAACCAGCTTGACATACTAACGCTAGTGGGTTTGACCAGACAATGCCCTAACAATTTCCCCCTTTTCAGTTTTAGTGACAAAACCAATTTACATATGGATTCAAAAGATATAGAATTAAGTACTAACCAGACGTATCTTTATTTCTTGAATTCTTCAACTTCTCCCTTGAGTCTTGATGTGTTCGTTTAACTCTTGTTGATGAATTCGTAGACAACACCTACAATATATCCAGCTCAAACAACCACTAAGGTACGCTCAAGCTTACATGGGTTAATATGCTAATCCCGTTGTTTGTGCAAAGAGTAAGAATCTGAGAAAACTTTAAAGTTTGTGTATCAAAACTTTTAAAGTGATTCTACTCATTCTTGATACGAAGCTTCTTCTCAGCTTTAATTACTCCCCCTTACTTGATACTTTGGAAAAAGTACAGCAACTAAGCACATGAAGTTCTCCCCCTATGGTTATGAACCACAAGAACAAGAACCATATGTATTCTCCCCCTATTTGTCACAAAAATATGACAAAGTAGTTTGAGACTAGGGTTTCATAAACCTATGGAATAGGTCAAGCTAAGTACTCGCATACCAAGTTTAAGATGGCATAGCTAGGAAATCCGAACGAAGATTCCTAAGTTCAAATCTTTGGAGAAATATAGATACACTTTTCTCCTAATATTCCACAACCACGCTCCCCAAAAAGATTTATTATTAAGCGCAAGTTCAGTTAAGAACTCTCCCCCATGTGGTGTTATTCAATAAAGAACTACTTACAAAGCCTAACATGTACAAAATAATTTTAATGTTATCCAGTATTCCTTTGTTTATAATCTCTTTCCCTTAGCCAGATTTTTGGAAAAGAGTATATGATTCTAAGTTTGTGAAACCTCTAAAAATCATACAATCAAAAGTTTCTTGATCGTGAGAAAAAGCATAATTTTTGTAATAAACATAACTTTGCATCACTACCGAGGTAATGGAAAAAGCTATGTGTTGCAATAAGATTGAGGTGGACAAATGAAGTATTACAAACATCATTAATAATTATCTAAAAAGAACTTTTATTAATGAAATAAAGTAGTACATGCTGAAAAACTCTAAAAAGCATGAAAAGGCAAACTACTTCTGGATATACTTTATATTCCTTAGGCAAAAGTAAGAATAAGTTCTCACAAGGAATTAACTATTCTAATCTACTAAGAAAGAGAAAACACAAAGTTGTAGGTTGCAACTTCATGTAGAATTGTTACTGGAAGGCTGGCCATTATTCTTGGCATTACAGACTTCACAAAACTTGTTGTCAGCAAGTTTGTTGATCTGGATTTTCATGAGGGCAAGCTCATTCTTTACTGCTTCCAATTGGGACATGAGCAACAAATTCTTTCTTGTAGTAGCCATTGTGTTGGTTTGCATGGCTTCATAATATATGAAGAAGCGAAAGACAATGTCAGTGATATATGTACATCTTGATCCAGATTTTTATATTCATAAGCATCATAGGAATAAACCCCAGGCTGATGTTCATGAAAATCAATACACCTTTGTCTTCCTTCAGAGTCTCTTCTTCCCTTTCTATTTTTTCAGAGCCTTTGGCACAGCTATACTTCTACATCTTGAGGTAGAATAGCAGAGAAAATACTTGAATAATTATTCCTCAAGTATTGTGGTATTTATATAAGAATACCAAGAAGGGATTGACTCAAATATCTCACACAATTTTGCACTCCCAGAGTCCCTTAGGGTTTGTGTTTGTGTTTTAGAAAACGATAACGTGATCTATTTTGAAATTTGAGTGACTCTTTTTCGCAGAAAAACTCTTCTTTCCGCGTAATTGAGTTTTTGTATAGAATAACACTTCTGACGGTTCGTGAACCGTGTGGATAAGGTTTTTGAACCTGTCAGACCAGTTTAGTGTTTTTATACGTTTCTCAACATGGTTTCACGACTTAACCATCTTTGATCACTCAGGTGCCTATTTTGAGTGGTACTGATCATCATCAGGGTTTTTATCCCTGATCTAATATTTCCTCACCTTTCAGTACTAAGATAAGGAAATTGTTTACAACACTCAGGTTTGAGCGTTGGGGTGAGTATTGGGATACTCACCTGATCTAAACCTTCGTTTAGACCTCCTCGATTTTCTTCCTCCAAAGTTATCATAGAAGTTATTGTCATTAAGATACGGCTCTGTATCTGATGAACTTCTAAATGATTTCCTAGCTCCATGAACCTGTTTTACAAGGTCTTTATTGAGCATAGTATATCCTGACAATATCTTATTTATATTATTCAGGCTTATGATATCATTGGAGGCTCGAGGTTGATTGCTCTCATAGTTTTCTCTCTTGGGAATCCACCTCTTAGCAGTCATGGTTGAAACATGCATCCTATTCCACCTTTCCATAAGATTTACACTGGATGTTATAAGATCATTTTTCTGAATAACTTTTGTAATCAAGATTTTTAAAGGTGTTTGTTAAATTTGGTTTATCAAACTTTAAAGTTGATTATGTATGGGTAATTCTTTGGGTGATAATCTAGGGATGATAAACTTCGGAGTTGGCCTAAACACCAATGTACTTTTAGGTTCTAGGACAAGCACCACACAAACCATACAATGTAACGAACAGCAGTCGGTTCAAACCAAACCCGACTCTATCAAAACCCGTATGCATAGCAGAGTCCAAAAATTCATCAAAACCCAATTCATCATTATTTATTGGACTTAGTATAATCAGTGCCATATTCACCCATTAAACCGAGCCCATGGCCTATATCTACAGTGGATACCTCATCATCAAAATTCAGAAAATTTTATTTTCGTGAATCAAAAACTCCACTTACGTCATCGACAGAGCATATTAACATCCCCAGAAAAACCCACCGTGATCACCCTATTCTTGACAATCAACAACAGCCATCATCCAATAACCCCGATTCCTTCGTGAGTCTTCAGTATACGCCCAGGGAATCTTCTCCTGTAATTGCATAACAGAGATGCTCTGTTTTGGTGTCATCACTTTATTCACACATAGCAAACTCTAAAGTCTATCAGTGAATACAATAGCTTGGTAAATCCAAACCCAGCATTTAATGGTACAGATGAATTCTTGATTAAAGAAAATGAAATGGTCTCAGACCTTACAAAAGAAATGAAGTAGACATGACTCTACTTATACAGCAACAGACAACAGTCGACAGACTGTCACAACTGACAAGGCAAATAACTAACATACACGTGTACGATAGAGATGAAAGCATACACACATGTGATGCACACGCTGACAACAGTCATAACAGAAAACAGATAATCATATAACTCACTACCCTCCCTCAAACTTAGGAGGCATAAAGACTCTAAGTTTGTCTCTGAGTTCAGCAAATCTTGGGCCATGAAGAGCTTTAGTAAATATGTCAGCAACCTGAAGAGGAGTAGATATGTAGAAAACATCCAATGCCTTAGACAGAACCAGCTCCCTGACAAAATGATAATCAATATGAACATGTTTCATCTTACTATGGAGGATTGGATTTCTGGCAAGAGATAAAGCACTTTGATTGTCACAACCAAATCTTGGGACAGTAGTCAGAGGATAGTACAGATCCTTGAGAATAAAACACACCCAAACAATCTGAGCTGCACTGTTTGCTAGAGTTCTGTACTCAGCCTCTGTACTTGACCTTGCAACAGTAGTTTGTTTCTTGGAAGACCATGAAATTGGATTATCTCCTAGATAGATGCAATAGCCACCAGTGGATCTTCTATCATCAATGTTGCCTGCCCAATCTGCATCAGAGAAGCCTAGGAGCATAGATTTCCCTTTAGAGAAAGTAATACCAAACTCAAGAGTACTCTTGACATATCTGAGAATCCTTTTTGCAGCAATGAGATGAATAGATGTTGGAGATTGCATATATTGACAGACTTGACTAACATCATAACAAATGTCAGGTCTGGTCCAAGTTAAATATTGAAGAGCTCCAACTATAGACCTGAATTCAGTTGCATCAGCAAGTGGAGTACCATCAGTTTTGTTAAGCTTTGAGGTTGCACTAGAAGGTGTAGAGCAAGGTTTTGCTCCAACCATATTAAACTTCTTCAAAAGATCCAGAGCATACTTGGTTTGAGATAGAAAGAGAAAGTATGAGTCCCTTTTAACCTCTAACCCCAAAAAGTAATGAACACTGCCCATATCTTTAACTGGAAACTGAAGTTGCATCTTTGTTATAACCTCTTGTATGAACTGAGAGTCATTACTAGTAATCAAAATATCATCCACATAAACTAACACCACTGTGATAGATTTACCTGTCCTGAACACAAAAAGGGATGTATCTGCAGCTGAAGCAATAAAGCGTGATGCTAAAAGAACATTGGCCAACTTCTCATACCAAGCTCTTGGAGCTTGTTTAAGACCATAGATGGACTTATGAAGTTTGCAAACCCAGTTTGGATGTTCAGGATCAACAAAACCTGGAACTTGAGTCATATAAACCTCTTCTTGCAAATCACCATGGAGGAAAGCATTACTAACATCAAGTTGAGTTACCACCCAATCAAACTGAACTGCTAAGGCAAGCACAATCCTCATTGTGGTTGGCTTTGCAACTGGACTGAATGTTTCAGTGAAATCCTGACCAAACCTTTGATGAAAGCCTTTGGCCACAACTCTAGATTTGTGAGTATTTAAAGAACCATCAGCCTTTTACTTTTCTCTGAATACCCATTTGCAGCCTACAACATTCATACCATCAACAAATGGAACCTTTGTCCAAGTTCCTTCTTTCTCTAAAGCATCATGTTCTCTCACCATAGATGCTCTCCAAACAAGTATCTTGTTTACCTGTGTAAAACAAGTAGGAACAGAAGAAGCAGTATCACATAGTAATGCAACAGGTAATAAATGTTTAGTGGCTAGCATGCTTTTAGGCTTGAATATTCCCATCTTAGCTCTAGTAAGCATATTGTGATCATTAAGAGGAATAGAAAAGATGGGCTCAGATGAATTCTCCTCAGATTCCGAAGATGAAGGAAATTGGGATATTGAAGGAGATAAGTCAGTAGAAGCTATTGGAATGTCAGAATGAATGAAAGTATGCTCAGACAAGGAACTAGACGATGAAGCAGTAAGCTTGAAAGGGAATGAGGATTCATTAAAAATGACATGTCTGGAGATGTAAACCCTACCAGTGAGAGGATCAAGACATTTGTATCCTTTATGAGACAAGTTGTAACCCAAAAAGACACAATGCTTACTCCTTGGTTGAAGTTTGTTTCTGGTGTAGGGCTTGAGCCAAGGAAAACATGAGCAGCCAAATATCTTTAGAAAAGCATAGTCTGGCATTTTATGAAAGAGCATTTGAAAAGGTAAAATATTGTTAATAGCTCTTGTAGGCAGTCTATTGATGAGATAATTTACAGTGTAAAAAGGCTCAGCCCAAAACTTGTCAGGCATTCCAGATTGAATTAACAGAGTTCTACTGACTTCTAGAATGTGTTTATGTTTAGTTTCAGCCACTCCATTTTGCTCAGGAGTATGAGGGCATGAAATTCATGAGATATGCCTTTGTGTGCTAGATATTCACCTAAGATTGAACTTATGAATTCTCCTCCACCATCAGATCTTATACATTTAACATTGCAGGACAGAAGATTTTCAACTTGAGCAACAAATTGCATAAAGACTTTAGTAAAATCAGATTTATTCACTAAAGGGAAAATCCAACAATATTTAGAATATTCATCAATGATATTGGCATAGTAATAACAACCAGACACAGAACCAACATAGCATGGTCCCCTAAGATCCATGTGAAGAAGCTCTAGTGGCTTACTTGCAGTTGTACAAGAAAGGGAAAAAGAAAGTTTATGACTTCTACCAAGCTTGCAATCAGTACAAAAGATAGGTTTGCTTGTCACATGAGACAGTTGCAGTACATGACATAGTTTCTGTAATGTTTGAAAGGATGGATGTCCAAATCTCTTGTGAAGAAGTTCACCTTGAGTGAGAGTTGCAGAGAGAGCCTTATTGGATGATGTGGATTTATTGGTGAGGAAATGGAAAGGATATAGTCCATTCTCATGTGGTCCTTGGAAAAGAATCTTCTGTGAGAGCAGATCCTTTACACAAAAACCAAATGAGTCAAAAGTGATTGAACATTTGTTATCCTTAGTAAATTTGTGAACAGATAACAGATTTTGTGAAGCTTTAAGCACAATAAGAACATTATGTAGGGAGAAAGAATGATGACTAACATGTTTAATAGTATTAGCAAGATGAGAGATATTCATACCTTGTCCATTGGCAGTAGTGATCATCTCAGAACCATCATAAGGAGAAGCTTCATCAAAGTCCTCAAGTTCAGAAGCAACATGATTATTTGCACCACTATCTGCATACCATGGATCATCATCAAATATATCTGCAAAGGCTAGCATAGCACTGAGGTTGGAAGGTGGTTTTCTGCCTTGATATGAGAAATTAAACGCTGATTACAAGTAAGAGCTGTATGTCCAATTATCTGACAAATTTGACATTTCTCCTCCTGAGTAAATGATCTGCCACCTGGTCTATGAAACAAAGCAGGATTTGGATGTCTTCCACCTCTATAACCACTTCCACTTCCATTATAACCTCCTCTGTATCCTCCTCTATAAGTTCCTCTTGAATGATTGTAATTGTTGTACCTTGGATGAGGATTAGCAGCAAAGGCCTTTGCATCAACATTGATTTTAGTTGTCTTCTGCCTATCATTCATTGCTGCCTCTTCACTTAACAAACTGTTATGCAACTCAATACAAGTAACATGTGGAGTTTTGTGACGCATAGAGGAAGTAAATGGAATATAATCATCATTAAGCGCTTTAAGAGTAATGACCACCAAATCTCTGTCAGAAATAACATCTCCAGCAGCAGCAAGTTGATCTGACAACATACGTATTTCATTCACAAGCATAGGTATGGATTTCTCACCTTGAGTAATAGACATTAGTCTGGTACGAAGTAGAACCGAATGAGTTGCAGAAGATCTTCCAAATCGAGTCTCAATACTAGTCCACAACTCATGAGAAGTTTGTGCATTAGGGAAATATACAAGAACCGGATCTGTAATAGTAAGATGTAACCACATCAAGATTGTAGCATCTTCATCTTTCCAATCAGTGTAGGCTTGATTTTCAATTCCATTCATTTGATTTCGTGGATTAGTGTACTGAGGAGGACATTGATGAGATCCATTCAAGAATCTTAGCAACTTGTACTTTTGAATAACTGGTTGTAACAAATTTCGCCATGTAATATAGTTGTCTTCCTTTAATTTTAGAGAAACAAAGTTCTGAAGAGCAGTGATACTGACACCAGCAAAGGAATTAGCAGTCGGATTTTCCATTGCAGATGATGAAGAGAATTCAGCAATCGTCCACAAGGAATAGAGAAGAAGAAAATTGAAGTAACAAAAGGAGAAGGAGACCAATTGACGAAAAACATAAAGTAGATCTGAGATCTAAAGAAAGAATCAAGATTCACTGTAAACAATCGATGCAAAAACAGATTATCTTACCAGAAAGAAGGAGGTAAGCAGGGGAAGAAAACTCAAAGAATTTGAGATTTGAAGATAAAAATCGTCATTAAAGGATCGATTTGAAGCTCAAAAGCTTATCTTCTGCTCTGATACCATAATGGTACAGATGAATTCTTGATTAAAGAAAATGAAATGGTCTCAGACCTTACAAAAGAAATGAAGTTGACAGGACTCTACTTATACAGCAACAGACAACAGTCGTCAGACTGTCACAACTGACAAGGCAAATAACTAACATACACGTGTACGATAGAGATGAAAGCATACACACATGTGATGCACACGCTGACAACAGTCATAACAGAAAACAGATAACCATATATAACTCTCTAGCATTCTGTAACATACTCGGACTCCGAAACAGCCCATCACCAGCCATAGAAACTCCAACTGTGTTCTTCAGTAATGGCGTCTCATCAAGATCACCATGATCAACTTTCTAATTAGAAACTGATTTATCGAATCATAAGCTCCCAAACAGAGACCTCGAGCTGATATATCATCTATGAATCTCTGATATCCTAAGTGTCCCTCATTTGTTTTTAAGCTGAAAAAAATCGAAATTAACACAAAACACGTACGGACTCAGACCATACACAATGGTGTTAGACACGGTGGGCCGCACGCCTTCGGGACTTAGGCCCGTGCGAAGGCACGTGCTGGACAACTAGTTTATATGAAATGCTAGACTTCGAGTATACAATTTATATGGCAAAGTTTGAATATTATGGTCACATTTATAAGTTTTAGGTATCAGCATTACCTTCCAACCTGTAATCCCTAGGCTAATGATATGTCCAGGCCAGCATCGGGTATTTTAGTCCCAGCCCAAGTGAGTAGGAAAATATGTAGCTGATCTGCAATGGTCCAAAGATAATTTCAAATTAACAGCATCTTACGTACCATGGCTGTATCTAGACATATCAAATCTTGCCAAATGAAGATCATGTTACAAGGATATTCGTTAATTCAACTGGTTGAATTGCTTGTGGTTGGCAGATATTTTATCGACTGATCAACTTCACGCAGAGAAAATGATCAGTTAAATTTGAGTATCTTAACAGCAATCCGTATAATATATTCTTTACCATTTGTACAGACAATATTGAGTGGCATCTCTAGCATGAAATATCTGCACAATATTTAAAATAAAGCCACTAGGAACTGAAGGCACATATATAGCATAGCTTTTATAAAATTATGATTCAATTTATTCCATTTAGGGACAAAGTATATAACAGCGTGATGATACCATTGACCTGAAAAAGAAAACAAGAAAAAAAGAAAAAGAAAAACAAGCACACGGTTTCCTGTGCAAAATGAAAAGATAATAAATTAAAGAATAACAACGAATTAAAGGAGAGCGCCTTAGCTGTAATATCCAAGCACCCCAGGATCTTTCGAGTGATGCTTACAAGCCTGACAATCTGTGAGATCTTTCATTGAAATTGCGCTGTTTGCATGAGGAATTACGTTAATCATGTAGCATCCGGAAGCAGGGGTACTGGGAGTGTACAAAGTTGAAGTTTTAAGGTCATAACAATAGAGAGTCTTAACGAAACGCAATATAAGTTCATCGTTCCTTGTGATTGCCAACGGGTCAATGAGTTGCAGATCTTCCCAGTACGGCTCTTCCCACTCTATACTGAACTCCTTGATCCATTGCCACGAACTCTTGTCCTTGTAGTTTTCGTTCTTTCTTTCCTTTTTCTCTTGAAGAAAGTAGTCTTGTTTCATAGCATAACCATCAGTGTTGTAGGTATCTTTTCTCTTATATGCCCAAATATCCGTGCTGTGTTTATCATAGATTCATAGATTGTATACACAAAATACAGATTATCCCCTCCCAGCAGCTCAAGGCGATGTTTGTGTGTAACATCTGTAAAAATTGGCAACGGTATAAACTGGAAGTCCTCATCTTCCAAGTCGAAGGCTGTGATTGCATAATCTTTGTATTGCAGGTAACTGATACGTTGGTGGAGCCAGTGAACAGCTCCATTTGCATAAATACCTGCTGAATGCACAGGATTAGTATGGATGGATTCTTTTTTCGTGTTCTCCACCACCACCACCCACAGTATAAACTTGGATATGGCAATTACTTAGGTCTATGTAATCTGGGCACATTCTAACAAGCTTGTACTCGTTCATTGAATGGCAATAACCAAACCCACACATATAGAATTCCTCTGGCCGTGCTGTGTATGGATTTAGAATGTGATTAGGAACATCTTGCGCTGTATATTCATTAGGAACATAAACAACTTCTCCTGTCAGGGTATTGCAAATTAAGAAAGGTCCTCTGAAATAATCATCAGATCGGCATTCCCAGCAAACCAAACCATTGCATGACCCAAGCATGCCAACTTCGTGATTGTACCCCAGCGAGGATTTGTCATTGTCCATGGCATTATTAAGTGCATCATAAGGGTAGATGAAGTTCATCTTTCCACGAATACAATCACCATAATATTCAACGAAAAGCAAACCTACCTTATCAGTCTTGCTGCGAAGGAGAATTCTCCATCTTTTGCATACCCGTTTGGCCTGTAAAGCTGTCTCAATTGGTAATCGACCAAGTATGTTGTTTGTAATCTCCGTGGGAAAGTTCTGCATAGTGTTGTTGTTGATTAGATTTCTTCTCTGCCTGGCTAGATCGAGGATTTTACGACCTAAACTAGGTTTAAAAATGGGCGTTCATCTTTATACCCCCATGAAAAGCTAACCATACCCCCATTTGGTAGTTAAGTTAGTTATAAACCAGTTAGGTTGAAAATCCTAAATATATTTGATTTTGTTTATACGTATGCCCCTCTCTACTAAAACAATAATTCTACATGTACACCCAAAAATCTAGAGATTTGATCTAACGGTCAGTACTTTGTAATCTTTGCCCACTACCCATCCCAATACTAAGCTCACAAAGTACTGACCATCAGATCAAATCTCTAGATTTTTCCCTAGATTTTTCTCTAGAAAATTAAGCGTAAAAACGGAAACTTTTCCTATATATGCGTAGAGGATATATGAGAATCGAAACAATATATTATCTTCCAAAATAAAAATAAGAACACCCTTATATCGTGATTAGCCAAAGAGAACAGTAAAAGAGTTTTCCTGCCATGGATGAGCATAATAAAATCCTAGGTTGCTCATTAGAATCCCATTTGGTTTAACAATGTATAGCTATGCCATCATTTATCCTTGGATAACAATGTACCTTCAGAAGATAAGGGTGCATGTGGTTTCCATTTATGCTACAGCCAATGCCTACAACAATTCCGCCAGGCTCTTGAACAGAACCTTCAGTGGATGACGTGAGAATATGAGTTATGATGTGCTTTGTTAATATGATATGGT
>JAJJMA010226772.1:0-10863 GCA_023529015.1 Papaver nudicaule
CTTTGGTTCTGATTGGGTTCTTCTTCATGAGAAAAAGAAAAGGTCTACGAAAACCATTTGTTTTTAAGGAATAATTGTTCTCTGAAGGTAGAATTGGTGTTGAGAAGGGGCGAATCGGTTACCGAGTTAAAGGTGCTGGGTTGAATCTGCGGGGTGCAAGCAAGGTTGGGTGAAAATAACATCGTCTTCTTTCTTTGTTCTTATCGTTTCTTGGTTTTTAATGGTGGCGGAGGTGGTGGTGGTAGCGGCGGCGGCAGAGCTGGTTGTCTGATAATAAATCAAATAAATTGTTTAATCGATGAAATGGGTGGGTTTATATTCTGTTGCATCAATTGGCATAGATTTTTTTTATTAACGACTCCTTCAAATGGATTTTTCAAAACTTTGAGTTTTTTTTTTCTATCTTAAATGAAAACGATGAAGAAATTCATCGATTCCGATCGATTTAATCGATCATTTGATGAACTTTGAACTGATAATATGTTTGTATGAATGCGTTTGATCGAAATTGATTAACAATTGTTTCGATTATCTTCAATTTGATCTTGATTTTGATGAATTAAAACCTAATTTTAATTTCGTGGGACAAAAAGTGTAACTGACAGGAGCAACAATTTCCATCACATAAAGGCCTCCCAAAGGTCGGCCAATTAAATAAGAGGTTCAGAACTGGGTTGCACGGACTCGGACACGGAGACGCGGACACGACACGACACGGACGCGGACACGAGCGAGGTCTCAAAATTGTAGGACACGGACACGTTTATATATTTAGTAAACAAAAACACCATCCACCAAATTAATAGTTCTAATGAACCACCACACCACCACTACCCTGCAATTGAACCCATCGAAAATAAAAGCAATACAAACTATGAAAACCCCATAACAATACTGACCAATTTCGAAACAATTTTGGGTTATTTCAATTTCAACAATCAATCAATCCCTGATATTAATAAGTTTATATGCTTACCTTCTTCTTTTATTCCTTTCCATCGTCCTGTGTTTACACAACCACAGGCAGCCACAAATCTCTCTGATCTCACCTACCAATCAGTTAATGGAACTATATAGGGATGAATCGAAAGGAAAAAAAAAAAACTGCTGCAGGTAATTCTGTGTCTGGAATTACGAAAGTTGCAAAGAATCAATCTAGGGTCTAAGCAAATCGCAAAGAGGAGAGAATTCTTTTATACGGCACAATAAAAATCTAATTTTGGGCGGAAAGACCGAAAAAGGCCCGGGGGCATGTGAAAGGACCAAAATAGGTAATTTTGTTTTAACAGAGTTAGTTCAGAAGACACTTGTCAAATGTTAATTGGCCAAATTTATCAATTAACTGAGCTGGGTAAAGTGGGTGTACGTCACCAACGTGGGTGATATTGTAAAGAGGTGTAAACATAATGTAAGTGTTTTTAAGCCAATGATAAAAGGCCAAGTGTCCTCCTTAGAAAACTTGCACCATAGAAACCCTCTCTCAACCAATAGAAAGTTGTGGTATTGTCACCATGCAACGTGGGAGCTTTTATCACTTAGGCTTTTAAATCTTTAGATTTTTTCTTGAATTTATTAATTATGTCTTTCCAAATACTAAATTCTTCAATGTATCTCCAAATGGCATTCCTAAACACTTGAAAGGTAGAGTATTCAATTTGTAGTGAGAATACCAGCCATATGTTGAACTATATGATTAACACCGATGTTATAGCTGTGCACTTCTCTAGATTAATCCTTGGTCAAGTTATTACTTCAAAAACTTGTAACACCAACAACAAATTATTTGCCAGCATATATATAGCAATGTATCATTAACAACTGTAAATGTGTTACCTTGACTTCACAATTTACATTTGTATCAAAAAAAAAGACTTCACAATTTACATGAATGCCACCCTTGACTATTCCCTATGAGTGCACCACTATTTTATCAAAGCTATTTTACAGGTTTCCCATTTTAAGAAATAACTTCTATAATGAGACAGAATAGGGTTATTTCGAAGTAAAATCCAATGCCCCTTATATATTATGACTAATATATCCTTTTGCTGCTAATATATCCTTTTGCTAATTTAGAGTTAAAACTAGATTAACTAACTTAATTACTTTGAATTAATTTAGTATAATTGTATAGGTAATTTAGTTTTAGAAAATCAGATTTTGTAAATCATTTTGAGTGAGTGAGAGAGATGAAGAATGTTTTTTTTTTCCTTCAAATCAATATAGTTTACAACTTGCAAATAAATCAACTAAAAACTGATTTACAGAAGCAAATACGGGTCATACGCAAGCAAATACGGTTTATAAGTCAGAGTACGGTTCACGAAATGTTGGGTACGGTTCACAAATACTGGTTACAGTTCAAAAATAATGGTTACGGTTCATAGATACTGGTTACAGTTCACAAATATTGGTTACAGTTCGCATCGTTGTGGCACAATTTTGAATCCAAAAACGTCTCGTTCTTCATCTAATATGTGAGACGTACCCACCTGCTAGTGCATTATAGTTCATAAAAATCAAAGTACGGTTCATTCAAAAGCTAATATGGTTCACATATTTGAACCGCATTTTCAACTGTCAAGAAAACCCAACCTTAAAATCAATCGATTCTAACCTAAACACGCGTTCGACTCCCGAATTTTATATAAGATTTCTTCTTCTTCGCCATAACTATTTATATAAATTTAAATGACGATGAAATTTTATCGAATCGTCGATTGATCGAGGCGATGAATTCGTTAATGGAGTTAATGAAGGAGGAGAAATACAAGGCAAATGAGGAGGAAGAAGAGCCAATGAAACCAAGGAGACGGATTCATGTTTTTGGGTTAGGTTTTTATATTTTTTATTAGTTGTTGAGGATATTTTGGTCTCTTCATGAATTTTAAAAGGCAACTTAGACACATTTTTGACACCTCTTAGCACCCCCTATTGAATATCAATATTAATTTGGAGTCATTTCTTAGGCCAGTTCCTATGGGGGCATTTAAACCACCTCGTTTGCAATCCCACGTGGCCTAGTAAAACAAAAATGGGGCAGTGGGGATCGACAGAAAAAGTGTTTGTCGATGGAAAAAGTGTCGAGCCCGACAGAATTTCCAATAACGACATAAAGCATCTGTCGACAGAAATTATGTCGGTGTCGACACTATTTGTGTCTTCACCGACCCTATTTCTATCGGGTATAAATTGAGGCATTTGACATCAATTCTCATAACCATTCTACTCGATTCTTCTTCTTCTCGAGTTTTTTCCTGTTCTTACTGTATCGATCATGCAAGGCAAGAAAAGCTCCAGATGAGGACGATTACCAATATCAATTGGAGTCAAGATAAAGTTCGAGAGTGGACTTATGTGAGAAAACTTTGTGATCCTAATATTATACCAGATCATTTCTTAAAGAATCATAAGACGATATATTTAAGAGGAGGTAAGTTTTTTTTTTTTGTCCAACTATAATATTGGTTACAATTTTTTACGCAAACTTTAATTAGTATATATTACGATATATCTAGGCACAAGGGAGCTTAAAGGGGTTTACGATAAACTTCCACCTGCAATTAAAGACAGAGTAGACTTATATCCATGGAGAGAATTTTTCTAATCAAACCTCACAATGAGAAAAATCAGATAGTATTTTCAGCAATCAAACGGTACTGGAAAACTTCAAATACATTTTTCTTCAGAGATTTTGAAGCGGATAAGATTTTAATTAAAATTTTACTTGGGCAGACCATTATTATTTAATACGCAAACTTTAATTATTCAATATTATGATGCATATAGGAATTTGACCGTTATATTTGCACATATTGACCGGCATAATATGCGACCAGAGATTTCATACAACTCAAACAAGTGGAAAGACGGTGATAAATGGTCTCAACGACTTCCTCTGTTACATCAGTTTGTTGTAGGTCGAGCTATAACAGGTGAAGGATTAAGTGTTTCATTGTTGGGAGATTTTTTGAGGCAATATAATGATGTGTACAGAAGTGCGACTGGTTATCCCGAAGAACATTACGGTGAGATCGAAAGAATATTTATATTATATGTTCTAGGCTATTGTTTTTTCCCCAATGCTAGTTCGATGGTAAATTTTGGCTTTCTGGAGAACTTTGGAAAACTTAGACGTTGTGATCGGGGAACTCCAATGCAAGCCGAGCTACACAGGAGCTTGAGAGAGGTCTCCTCCGAAAAGAAAGCCATTAGCTTCAATGCTTATCATCACATCATAGAGGTAAGAAAGTCTGAACTGTTTTTCATCAAATGTATTATTCTTTACCTGCAACAATAATGTAATTTATTTTATCTTCGCAGTTCTGGTGGTATGTTCATTTTGGACTAAGCCATCCCACTTTGGAAGACACTAACCTCTTACATCCAATGATGAGGATGTAACGACGAGAAAACTGGTCTAAGATACAGCGAAGAGATTGAACCACAAGTAGAAATATGAACCGACTATAAGGAATAATTCGAACCACTTTAAGTTTTAGAGGTAGAGAGTATGAAGCCTGGACGCAGTGGGAGAGTGATCCTAAAGTATTTGAGATGTATACGAAGAGCTTGTGTAGGTGTGTATTGTATAGTCCTGTAGCAAAAGAGGGTGTTTGGTACTATGGAGAGTGACTCATGTTACAACATACAAGCCAGTTAGCAAAAACAATCAACCATTTGAAAACTCTACAATTTGCAAGGCCGATTATGAACAGTTGTTAGCCGATGTGAACCATGAGTGGTAGTCTGCTGAGGATCCCAATAGTCAGCTGATTAGTTGGCAACCAAAGAAGAATACGATAACTGGTTTAGACAGGTTGCCGACGTGCCAGTTGTAGGTAGGCTTTCACTCAGGGGTGATTACCTTTCCTCACAGCCGTCTTTGCAATATCATCACGACTCTTATTCTTCGCAAAGATATGTGTACCCTACTCAGGCATATTCTTCGGATTTACCACCGTTTGGGATGTTCAGACTATTGAACCTGAAAAGACGAGGGTACCGAGTACACCACCAATCTTTTATTTTAGTCCACCTATAAGTCAAACCTTGAACGGTTCCTGTAATCAAGAACTCAAGAACAAGATCTCCTTCAGATCTGATTGATTCACACAAGGGAGTCAATACAAGAATCCGAAAGGCTATGTCAACAACCAAGTACGATACTTTAATTATAAATGATAAATCAAATATAACGCGGAAGTAAATTAAAGTACACACAAGATTTTTGTTAACGAGGAAACTACAAACGCGTAGAAAAACCCCGGGACCTTGTCCAGTTTGAATACTCTTAAGAATTAAGCCGCCAACACACCTACTCTCAGAATTCAGACTAGCTGGTGCAGACAATATGACCTAATACAACTATTAGTCACAAAGATTTCCCCTCAGTATTCCTACGCCTCCAACCACAGCAAGGTGGTCACGCACATGTATTCCTTTACGCAAACAGACGTCTTTTACTGTCTTACGCAAGAGTTTCCTCACAGCCCGTCACGAGGACTATCGCTACCCGACCTCCAATCGGACAATTACAACCTTATGGACAACAACCAAATAGCGTCAGGTCAAATCGCTAGATGATATCCTTGGTAACTAACAAATATTTTACCGAAGTCGTTTTACACAAGAGAGAGGATATTGAGTTTACTTAGGTAATAAACACCTCGAGATATCGATCAAGGTTTCAAAACCTAAAATCTCGAAAGAGCAACCATGTCGTCCCAGTTTTAATCAAGCAGATAGATGTAGCAAGTACGATAAGATATGACCTTGAAGAACAATGTACCTGCAAAGAACAAATCTAATAACAACAATCTTGATTCCACTTAATATATATAGTTTAGGCACACAAACCGAAAGAGGCTTGCTGACAAATCCAGGTTAATAAATAAAGAGTGTGTTCTAATCACAACGATCTTGAGTGGCCTTATTGCAGAAGAGAAGGACCATAGAATAAACAAGATCGCAAGGTTTGATAGACGTGATAGAACAGAACACAAGTACAATACAAAGAAGACTAGTAAAACATAAACTAGATTCCCGCAGAGGTACTTCTAGGCTTCCCGATCCCTAGATAAGACTTTCACGCAATTCTAGACCGAGAGCAAAAGCTCAAAGGTAACTGAAAAGAAAAGCGGCAGACACAAGCTAACAATTCCGAAGATGAGCTTGGTAGAGGGATAAAGCTTTCAAGAGAGATACCACTCCTATTTATATTGACTAAGGCTTAGCTTTGAAATGAGGCTAACTTAATTTCGGAAATTAATTAAAGCACATTTCCATATTAGTTCCGAAATTCCTCACTCCGACTTATAACATTTAATGAGATCTAATACTATGGCATTTTACATTAAAGAAAAATATAATTCATAAATGAAAAAATATTTTCCATAAATGTTTGGCAAATAGTAAACAAAGCACATATACTCATAAGGTATATTTGGATATTTCATTAATTCGAAATATGGTGCTTACCAAATATGCTCCCTGGGAAAGAGCTCAATTCGAAACGTGTCCTTTTGTTTCAAAAATCTCCTTAAGGTATTATTACTTCCAAATGTCGTCACCAGCTTTAATAATGTCGAAATCACTTCCCAGGCTTTGCTGGACTGGCCATAACGATCCTAGGTGGAAGTGGGATCTGGTCCAACGTGGTTCAACGTTCCGCATAAACGTATCCTTACAGACGTGGACAAGCCTTGTGTGTTAAGCTTAAGTGAACACGTAGGTTCAAGGACATTCCGAATCACGCATAAAGATATACCATGGATGTCCAGTGCATGATTCAAACGAGCAATAACAAAATGTTGAATCTCCTGAATTCTTGATTCCAATGTAGATAGTCACGTTAATTATATCCAAGAATTCAAATCAAAACATCAAATGAATAAACAAATGAATATTTGATCGAGTAGTAAAATCATACCAAGATCTAATCGCGTACAATATTGATCAGAAATCATGTGTCTACTAACTAGAGCGACTAATCATATTTCTGATGATGACTCAAACAACTTAGTTGTACATTGAAGATGAACTAATTCAAACTTCAAACTGAGAATATCAAACTCATTAATTTGTTGAAGCACAAATCAAAAATGATAGAGTTTGAACTTCGAAAATACGCATTCTGAGATAACCATTTTAAGGTTTCGAAACCTACATACTGTTGGCAGAAACCAGTTTAAGGTTTCGAAATCTAAAGTTCATTATATGACCAGAACCAAATTAAGGTTCCCAAATCAAGTTTTCATATATCGAAACCAAAGTAAAGTTTCGAAATCTAGATTTTGTTTAACAAAACCTTGGTTAAGGTTTCGAAACAAGAAACACATATTAGAGTTTTATTACATATGTTTGGTGTCGAACTTGAGAGTCCATGTGGTCAAGCACCGTCTCAGCATCACACCTTTTTAGCCTTGACGCACAAGTTATATTTCCCGGTTCACATAAACCTTTAGGAAACTCCAGGGTCTTTTCGACCTTTTAGAACTCAAATGGTCAAGATTCATTGATCTGGATTCTCAAGTCACTGTTAGCCAGCAAGCATAGTTTCAAACTTATCGTCTCATTGGTCACAATATTTAAGTTTCAGACCAATAGCTCACGGATACGAAAACCAGATTATGGTTTCGAAATCAACGTTTAGTTTTACCAAAACTTACATTGAGGTTTCGAACATTGAAAATCCATAAGATGAGATAACAAGAACATGGTTTCGGAATCCAGAAGTTTAATATGGCATACGAGATGTTCATATACAAAATCAAGTAAATGATTCAGAACTTTAGTATTCAGAGCCAAACTAAAACGTGGCATTCGATGCTCAGTACAACAGTATATCGAGTCTACACAACATAAGTGTGAGTCACGATCTCACTTACATTTAGCTCATACAAGTATTTCCTAATCAATCCGACAGAGTCAGACTAGGTAAGTAGAGACACAATACTGTGATGGATTAAATCTCTTAGTACTACTGAGACAACATCACACTGCTATATCCAGCTCGAAGGTTTTAGGAAAAACCTTATATTACTTAGAGACGGAAAAGAAAAGAAAGCTCTAAGCAATATTGGAATGTCATAACTTCAACACAAATATCGCAAGCGATAAAGTGGAGTTCTTAAGACACACTGATCACAAGTGATCAAGTCATAAAGTAAAGCTCAAGAAGAGAGTTATGTTTTTGTCTTTTGTAGCACAAGTGTAAAAGATAATGGAATCGCGTTATTTAGATTCACTAACCTCCTGAATGATGAAGACGGATATCTTCGTTTGATCTTCAGTCTTTCTTCAACTCTTCAAGTAGTGATTCCAAATCCTACCAAAATCTTCCACAACCTAAAGCTAATTCACTCATGACTTTACCTAATGTGTGTTGTTTGGCGGTCGAGTTTTGATCACTACATTTGACAACTAAGCTTGACATACCAACACTTAATGAGGTTGACCGAGCCATGCTCTAACAGAACCCATTGCTGGAACTCCGATGACAGTCCTGTTACAGAATGTTGTTTCTGGAGAGTATCAACCATACACTATGGTAGATGGTTCAAATGAGATGCTTCAACAAAGATGTAACAATTATCACAACCTCTTTTGTAGATTTCAGCAGATGCACCTCGATGAGATGACGAAATGAAGAACCGGCTCATTCTTCGAAATGGAATTTCCCACTCCAGGAGAACCTCCTGCATGCGCACCTCCCACTGCTGCCCCAACTCCTCCTCATCACAATCATAACACTCGTAGTGGAAGTAGTAGAAGAAGTCCGGGCACATGCACCCCGAATATAAGTCTCCCTAGTGGAGGAGACACCGGAACTAGCAGCGGCAATCGCACTCGCTACTCAAACAACAGTACCAATGTTGTTCAGTGTACACAACCTGCACCTGAGGCAGAGGATACCCATACTCCTCCTCCATCAAATCTGCATGGTCCCAATGATTATGATTCTCTGCCTTTACGTGGATCCCATGTTTCTCTAGTGAGTGCACGAGGGTCCTTGGTGGCTGGGTTAGCGCAACAACAACCATGGAACCAGAACTGGGTTTAATCGCAACAAAACTATTATGTACCTCGTCAGGGTGGTACATTCCAACCATATCCGTCATCTGGAGTTATATCGGCCCGTAGCTTATCAGGGTTACGTTCAGGCTACTGATTCCGATACAACTACAGTACCTGGTAGCTCTTTTGACTCCCAAATAGATGTTGATACTCAAGACGATTATCAACAAAGATATGCTCAGATGCTTGGACTGGCCGGGCATAACCTCTACAACCCAAATGCTGGATTTCTTCAGGATCTGAATCAACCAAGAAATCCTAGTAAATGAAACTCTAGGATTTGCTGACATGTCAGAATTATGTTGGGTTTCTTCTTCTGTAGTGTTTCTTTTTATGTAGTTTGAATGAATGAAAGAGTGTGTTACTGTATTTGCATATGTATGTAGGTTTTTTTTTCTTTAATCAATGAAAGTGTGTGTTACTATATTTGCGAGGATCATAAAATTAAAATTAACCATTTCATTAATTTGCTTGACGCATTACATTAAATTTAAAGTACATTTGCTTCCTCCACTAATAAAAACGACTAGTATTTTGGCAACACCCTAAGGATATTGAAACAACCATCATAACGAAAAAACTTTCCATTATGGCGTACTCTCCATTCCTCTAACGCTGCACTAATGACTTCGTCGTTGGTTTGACCAACGATCCTTACTCGATGCTTTAGAATCACTATTTGCACAAACGTATTAACCTTTTGATTGATCTTGCATAAACGGCCGGACAAAGACTCTACAGTACGACTTCTGATATATCCAGGGTGCTCCCTAAAAAAAAATCTAATATTTACCCCATACAGTTGCCACCCTTATGTTAGATGGCCTAGGATCGTTGCGTTCCATGGTTTCCCGCACATAGTTCCTACAAATACATAAATACTCCTCATGAGTGAACCTAATCAACGAAAGCGAGGTTCATATTGAGGGGATTCAGCCAGTTTCAAACCGAAGATAGAAGAACTTGAGTTGAAGGTGTGAGTGAATGAGGTTGCTCATTTATAGGCGAAGATGAAATGAGCGGTTAGATGATCCTAATCTTATCGAGGGAAATACAATCGTCGGCGGAAATTATATCGGGGTCGATGGAATTTTCATCTGGGTCGACAAAATTTCCAACAGAGTCGACGGAATTTCCATCGACGATACTATTTTCATATGACGTTGCTAAGTTGCATTTCTGCAACTTTGCAACGCCAAAAAGGGTGTTTGCTGGTTCCATAGCACACGAAAACACTCAAAATTTGTGTTTTATGTGCTCCATAGGAACCGGCCTTAAAGAGGAGGATACGTGGACAAGCTTAGATAAAGAATATCTTACAATTTCGACACCATTTTTTTAAAATAAAACTCAAAAGACAATGAATTTGAAGCTAAGAGTTTGTAAAGTATTTCTCTTGTAAGGCTCTCCAGTGCTACAAAAAATAAGCACAAACCGAGATACCGAACCTCATCATCTATCAATCTTAATTCTAACCGTTAATTTTCAACGACTGATTTTCAAAGTGGTAGATATTGGTGTTATACATTTCGGTTGGTGCTCCTTTTTAGTAGAATTGTAGAGCCTTATACGAAAAACACAGATTGTCTTTAGAATGAGAAGCTCTACTTTACTTTTTATTACACCGTGCCTAATGGACCATCAGGGGTAAGGCTGGGTATGTGCAGATCCAATCAGGGGTTGCTAGAAGTTTCCCGAAGCCAACCAACCTTACCTATTCATTCTCCCTTTCCCCAAAGCAGCTGCAGCATCCTCCCGGTCAAAGCTCTTAACGCCTCTCTCTTT
>JAJJMA010226787.1:7137-46003 GCA_023529015.1 Papaver nudicaule
CTTTTTTTTTTTTTTTTTTTTTTTTTTTTTTTTTTTTTTTTTTTATTAATCTGAATCGGAATATGAATCAGAATCAATAAGATTACAAGATTTGGATGGAAGCCTGGCAACAAGCTGGGTTCCAATCCCTTTTTGGAGTACAACCCCAATCCTATGAAATAAAAAATCCCCCACTATAACATTAGCATCATGGCTAGCCATATAATTGCGTAATCTCTTCAGAAACTCCACAGTGTCGCTACCCATCTCCCCTAAAGTGGTAAAAGCCAACACACCCAGGCCAAAGCCTTGCGCAGTACATTTCTCCAAGTATTTGTCATTCTTACGAATGACAGCATCGTTGATTGCCTTGCCCGGGACAAAAGCGCGCACCCCAACGCCTGTAAAAGGTGAAACAACTGTGATATCCATACACACATCATGTCCATTATCCCAATTATATACCAGGATATCCGCAGGTCTCAAAGCTGCTCCAGTATCCGAGAGGAACCCCAAGTCAACCTCTTTCCTAGATGGGACACCCGCCCGATAACAAATATCGGCAAAGGTATCACGAACCAGGTCGTGTCTGTACTTGAGACCAATACCGCTTGAGCAATGTAAGGCATGGTCCCCAAAAATATCCATCTCCCTACCACAACTGGTGCAACTGTCTCCTTCTTCGAAAAGAGGGATCCCAAGCCTATAACGCAAGATAGCTCTGAAATGTCGAGGCCCAAGTGTTTGATTGAGCCCCGCAATCGGAATGGCCAACAAATAATCTTGTGCATGTTTGATCCTGTTGCTCTGCCACAAGGCTGAATCACGCTCCATCATAGCAAACCGATTAGGTAAATCTTTCTTCACTGCATCGAAGTATTTGATTGCCAAGGAACTCATAGAATGGGGGGCAATGTCATCAATGCATAATGAAGAAATCTCAATACCACATACCTGTTTGTATAGGGTCAGTGCATGCTCAAAACTGGGACTCAAGCCAGACACACCTGAAACTCTCAAAATATTCTCCTGTTGAGCTTTGGTCTGGAAACAAGAAGCCAAATAATAATATTGCGCGGTATCCTCCATGGTATACACTCCCAAACCACCATACTTGATGGGGAGTGTAGCAAGTCTTTGTTGCTGGAGACCGAATCCCGGCCCGTCTCCGGTAACAAGGTGCCTAAGAAACTGCTTGAGATGATCATCGAAAACCACTTGTGCCTCCTCCCAATATTCGGGCTTAGTTGTACGCATAGCAAAGTATAACCTGGAGACACCCGAGCAGTTTCTCAACAATAAAAGCTCACCTTGAGGATCTTTGAGCTTTCGTATAGCATCAATCAAGCCCGTGGTCTTATGAACCCTGTTAACCACCAAATTTTTGCAAAACTGGGGGCTAAGGCTAACAGGTCCTCCCAACAATTTTACCCCCTCTGAAGGACGACATATGTGAGACGGGAAAACACCCTCAACCAACCCTCTATTATCCACTGTAGGCCAAAAGAGTTCAGTTTTCGAGACGTTAAGATGAAGCCCAAAGGAAACACCTTCTTGCTGAATAATGTCCAAACCCTTGGCCACCATCAAGGTGTCCCCAACTAAGGTCCCGTCATCTAAATACCATGCTTGCAGGTCCAAAGAGCACGCATCTGCAATTCTATGTATCAAGGGATGTAGAGTTAATGCAAATAGCATAGGTCCAAGAGGGTCCCCCTGTTGTACACCCTGAGCTGACGAAAGAGTCTTGTCCATATAATATAATCTAGCAGGAGATGCGTAACAGAACTCCACCCACTTAGAAATAGAAGGACAATGTTTTCGTACCTCTCTAATCATTGCAGACCTGCTTACCAGATTAAAAGCGTTGGAGAAGTCCACAAGCAGCATCGACGTAGATGTAGAGTCACTCTTCGTCTCAAGAAGTCTGTTAACAGCATGAAGAATTGCCTCTCCGCCACAGGGTACCCCCACACCAAACTGATAGTCACTGAGGTAACTCTCCATTGTTTTACCAACATGAGAAGCAGCAACTTTGGAAACTAAACGTCTCCAAATAGTGCCTACAGCAATAGGTCGTATACCACCTCCAGGCTTGAGTAGGGGAGTGAGAGGTGCAGAAGCTATAAACTCCCCTAAAACCGAAGGGCACCCACCTGCAAGCCATATGTTCACCAACTCAGTGATTGAACTGATGAGCTCATCTGACACAGTTGCAGCGGCCCCACTCAAAGCATCAACTAAGTGTTGAGCTCGAAGACCATCTCTGCCACACGAGGTCCCTCTGGGAAAGCTTTTTAGCTTATTCAGGACCAAATCCTTAGACGCGATGAAAGGTGGTTGCCCTATAGGGTCTGCCGGTATCAAAGGAGGATGCGCAAAAGGATGCTTGGCCTGCAGTTCATGCAAGGTCCCTGAGTTGGAAGGAGCCACACCACTAGAAGTCAAGGTACGGATAGCAGCTGTGTATAATCCGTAACTCAACTTCTTACGACAAAGTCGTATGTTAACAGCCTCTTGGTCTTCTTGTGTTTTCAACTGGCTCTTGCTCTTTCTCATGTCCTGATGTCGCGCCTCTTGCAAAGCAGCTTGCTCCTCTAAAGCTATGTGAAGCAAGGTAGTACAACCATTGGGTTCAGACCAACGATTCAAAGCATGATGTATAGCCGCAATCTGAAGCTTCTTCCTGTTTCCGGACCGCTCATCCTCTCTACTTTTGGGGAAGTAAATACGGAGAGTACAAATAGGGAAAAGAAGCATCTGGATCCACAAAGAGATGTCGTTGGGATTTTTTTGTTTGTTTGTTTTGTAAGTGAATGTAATCGAATGACAATATTATCAACGTGGAACTCTTTGTACTGTCTGTTTCAGGTATTTCAACCTTCCTGGGTTAAGCATTATCTTTCAACCATCCCTGGCCAGGGGATGATTTAGGACATTAACCCGGGAAATAGAATTTTCCGCTAGAGGCGACGTGTGAGTATCTCTATCATCGGGATTCTTATTTTTTGCCTCGTATCCATGTACGAGGATTCTTGTCATGGCAATTGTTCTGTTGCGCTTACATCGCTGTTACTTTAAGATTTGT
This sequence comes from Papaver nudicaule, assembly GCA_023529015.1. Classification (NCBI taxonomy): domain Eukaryota; kingdom Viridiplantae; phylum Streptophyta; class Magnoliopsida; order Ranunculales; family Papaveraceae; genus Papaver; species Papaver nudicaule. The sequence goes on from JAJJMA010226787.1 coordinate 10,205, forward strand.
GACTATCGAAAAACAATTTATTAATATATGGCGTCGTAGCGTCCTCCGTAGAAAAGTAACACGAGGTAGGTAATGAGAATCTTTGTTGGTAACTCCTGCCCCTCATTTCCCCTAGGGGTAGTATTTCATAAGGTAACGCGCGTTCCACGGGTGTTGTAGGGTATCTCCTTGCATGTTTCTTAGATAATACGAGCCTTTTCCCTCGACGTCTTCAATGACATATGGTCCTTCCCATGTTGGAGCTAGCTTTCCCCATTTTGTCTTCTTTTGGTAGGTTGGTATTTGCCGCATTACGAATTCTCCTACTGTAAAGTTACGAAGAACCACTTTTTGTTGTATTCCTTTGCGATTCTTCGTTGGTAGTTTTCCATCCTTTAGAGTACTGTTTCTCTTCGGCCTTCTAGATCATCTAATTTTTCATAGATTAGATCCGTAGTTAGGTTCTTTTCCCATGCTTCAGTCTTCGTTGTTGGGATGATAACTTCAGTGGGGATTACAGCTTCGGTCCCGTATGTGAGCATGAAAGGTGTTTCTCCCGTGGCTTCCTTTCGAGATGTCTGATACGCCCATAGTACGTTGTGGAGTTGTTCACGCCACTTCCTCTTGTAATTATCTAACTTATTTTTTAATATTAAGGCGATAGTTTTGTTTGTGGACTCCGCCTGACCGTTGCTTTGTGGATACGTCGGTGTTGACTTAATCTTCTGGATTTTGTAGGCGTCAAACAACATATCTATATTTTTCCCGCTTAACTGAGCTCCATTGTCGGATATGATGGCTACTGGGATCCCGAACCTGCAAATGATGTGCTCAAATAGAAACTTGAATACGTCTCGATCTCTTATGTAGGCGAGGGGTGCTGCCTCTACCCATTTGGTGAAGTAGTCAGTGGCTACTATCAAGAACCTTCGGTTACCAGATCCTGCTACTAGTGGGCCTACTATGTCGACTCCCCATTTCGCAAATGGCCATGAGTTTAGTACCGCATTTAGCTCCGTTGCTGGGGCTTTGAACTTTCTCGCAATTGTTGACATGCGACGCACCTTCATGTCATTTCTAATGCATCTCTATTCATGCTCGGCCAATAGTATCCCTGGAGTTGAGCTTTCTGTGCTAGTGACCTCATACCACTGTGGTTGCCAGCGTCTCCGTAGTGTATGTCCTTCAAGATGTGCAATCATTATTCTTTCACGATGCATCTGAGTGACGTGCCCAGGAATGTAGATTTGTAGAGGATGCCTTCACGGAGATGGTACCTTGCTTCCCTTGAAATGATCTTCTTAGCGTATTTTTGATCCTCGGGTAGTGTTTCGCTTCTTAGGTACTGATGGAGGGGTACTCTCCAGTCGTCTTCTATCTCGTTACCTTTCGTGATTGGTGGGTTGGATACTCCTTCCACGTCCATGGTTTCTTCACTTGCTGCCTCCATTTCTACCGATGGCTGATATACTCTTCCCACTTTGATTGACCTAACGCTGGGGTCGCGGAGCATAGATGATATATACGCCAATGCGTCTGCGTGCCTGTTATCTTTCCTCGTTATATGGCTGTAGGTTACTTTCTCGATCTTCGCTGTGAGCTCCTGTGCCAATTTTAGATACGCTGCAAGGCATAAATCCAAGGTTAGTGTTTGAGTTCGATTTGCCTTATGACGAGTTGGGAATCGCTTGTGATCCTGACGTTCGTGATGCCTAGCTCGATTATCAGCCTGAGTGCGTGAATCACTGCTTCGTAATCGACGATATTGTTCGTGTACTCGCAAAAGTCCAACCTGAATGCATGTAGGATCTTATCTCCTGTGGGAGTGGTGATTAAGACCCCTATCCCCACACCTTCTTTGTTGGAGGATCCGTCCACAAACACTTCCCACCTCCGAGACTGGTTCTAACAGATATTCTGGGTTTTGTATTCTTCGGCTCCTGGTATGTCATTTATTTCCTCCTCGTCCTTGAGGGGTAAATCTGCCAAGAAATCCGCTAGTACCTGTGATTTTTCTGCTGTCCGCGGCTCGAATATGATCTTGAATTGCGTTACTTGTGCATTCCACTTTGCTACACGTCCCACTCTGTCGGAGTTCTGAAGCACTTGCCCAATTGGTGCCTTCGTCGGTACTCTTACTGTGTGGGCGTTGAAGTAGGTCCTCAGATTCTGCGTTGCGAACACGAGAGCGAGGATGATATGTTCTATCTTCGTGTAATTCCTTTCGGCCTGACCGAGGGTTTTGCTGATGTAGTAGATCGGTATTTCTTCTTTCTTGTTTGTCCGGACTAGGATAGCGCTGACTGCACTGCTTGTTGCCGCCAAGTATAATGTTTGTACCTCGTCATTTTCTGGTTTCTGTAGGGTTGGTAGGTCACCAAATGCTCTTTGATTTTTTCGAATGCGCGTTGGCAATCCTTTGTCCACGCAAACCTATAATCTTTCCTTAGCGTAGAGAAGAAATCCTTACATTTGTCTGATGATCGGGCTATGAATCTTCCTAGTGCCGCCAGTCTTCCACTTAACTTCTGAACGTCTTTTAAATTCTCCGGAGATGGCATTTCCACCACTGCTCTGACTTTTTCAGGATCCACCTCGATCCCTTTCTTGGTGACCAGAAATCCCAGGAACTTCCCTGAGGTTACCCCGAATGTACATTTCTCTGGGTTTATTTTCATTCTGCAATCTCTCATAGCTTCGAATATCTCTCTGAGGTCCCCCAGATGATCTCGTGATCTTAGACTTTTGACGAGCATGTCGTCGACATACACCTCCAGGTTTCTTCCAATCCATTGTTTAAATATTTTGTCCACCAGCCTTTGATAAGTGGCTCCTGCATTCTTTAGTCCGAAGGGCATTCTCGTATAACAATATAATCCCCTTGGAGTGAAGAAGGCCGTATGTTCTTGGTCTTCTTCTGCCAGGGCGATCTGGTATATCCCGAGTAGCCGTCCATAAACGATAGTAACACGTGCCCTGAAGTTGCATCTACCAGCTGATCTATGCTAGGCAAGGGATAGCTATCCCTTGGGCAAACTTTGTTGAGGTTGTTGAAGTCAATGCAAATTTTGACGCCTCCATTCTTCTTTGGTACTATCACCATATTTGATACCCATGTCGGGTACATTACTTCCCTGATGATCACTGCGTCCATGAGCTTCTGGAGTTCCTTTTCTACTGCTTCGTGATATATGGGTGCCACCTTCCTTATTCTATGTTTGAACAGTGGTGTGCCCGGGTTAATCCAAAGATGATGGGCTACCACCGACGGGTCTATCCCCGGCATGTCCTTCATGGTCCACGTAAATACGTCTAGGTATTCCTCCAGCAATTCTTTTAACTTCACTTCCATATCTTCCTTCAGTAATGTTCCTATACTTACTTCTCGTGGCAGTTCTTCGGTTCTGATGTTGATTTTCTTCGTTGTCTCGATTGACGAGAACATTTACTTTGGAGGTCCGATAGGAGTGATGTCCCTTAATTTTTATTTATCCCCAGTTGATGTTGATGCTATCATTACTGCGGGGAGTAAAGATGCTGCTTTCGCCGCTTCGATTTGTATGTTGTATTCTTCGTATCTTTTCTCTTTCTCCTCTTCTTTTCGTTTTCCGTTGTCTCTTTTGAGGGCCTCTTGGACTTCGTTGTGGTATCTGGCTTCGGCTGCGTCACATCTTCGGGCATCCTGTTGGTCTCCTTTGATCTTCATTTCCCCATATGGCGTGGGAAATCTAAGGTGCTGGTGATAAGTCGACGATGTACCTCTTAGGCGATGTACCCAGAGTCTCCCCATGATTGCGTTGTATTGTGATGGTGAGTCCACGATGCTGAACCTCACCATCGTTTTCATAGGCCCGACGTCTACTTGTAGGACTATCTCCCCCTTCGGTTTTGACGTAGATCCATTGAACCCATAAATCGTGCATGTGGATGCGTCCATCTGGTCGTCTCTCAACCCCATTCGGAGGTAGGGCTCATAAAAGAGTACATTCAATGAACTTCCCCCATCTATTAGTATTTTAGAAACGTTCCATCCATGAATGGGTAAGGTGACCACCAAGGGGTCGTTGTGCATTTCCACATCCTGGTTGATGTCCTTGGTTGAAAAAGTGAGCAGCGTCGCCATCCATTCTTCCCAGTCATCCGTCAGACTCCCATTCAGCTTGTAGATCTCATGCTCCGAGATTCTCCTCCTTGTCCTGAGATTGTTGCATATGTCTCCTGGTAGCGAAGGTTCAGCTTCTTTCCTGTAGGTGAAAGCTACTTCGAGTTGGTTTTTGACTACTTCGAAATCATATAACATCTCTCCAAAAAGATCAACTTGAATCAAGTATTTCTTCTTTCCACCAATACTAGCAATCATACAGGTTACAAGTTTCCCACTAAGAAGATTCATGGGTTCAGTTTCCTGATTCGAATCATCAACAACCCATTCTTCAATATAGGCATCTTCACCCAATTCCATGTTCTTCATTAATGCATTACAAGCTTTTTAAGAAGAGATGTAAAAGATGATATCGAAATACACATCTTATATTGGTTTAAGGTGCACAGATAAGGAAATTACTTTCGAAAATGATAAGTTTCCAGAAATAATAGGGTGCAATGTTTCGAAAGTATGTGCATAAAAAAGAAAGAATATTTCGAAGTATTTCGAAACAAAAGATTTCGATTTTTGGAAAATCTGGTAAGAATTTCTCATGAGATCGAGTAGTTTATTTTTAATGCTTATTTTTGCAAACATAATTACTCAAAATACTTTTATTTTGTTTTCTCTTATTTATAGATATAGATGAGAAAACTTTGGACGCTTATCATCGAAACTAGTTGAGAGAGAAAGTCTTTCCTGGATTCACAGAATTATTTGAAGATCTAGACTTATTTCTTCTTCTATTTTTCGCGTGATTGGAGTTATTGTGAGTCTTATTACATTGTTTGCTGTAATTAGTCAGTTCCTTTTCGATTTCCTTCAAACTTTTTCGAAGTGAGGAAATGAACTGAAATTTCTGGGAAGAGTCCAGACAGGATTCACGACAGTGAGAGTTACAACCACATAAATTACAAAATGTATCAATTGCATTAGGACTTTTTCTTTCCAAGTAGGAACTTGTTATGCTCATTGAGTTTCTACTATGAGTCTGTTGAGTATTGACTTTTGACCAAACAGCATAGCAGAGACTTTTTGAGAACTTCCTGATAGTCTTTGAAGATCACGGTATAACATTTCTATTTTACTCTCCTTCAAAGATACGGTTCTAGAGAATTCATCACGAAGTTTTCCAAGTTCATTAGTCTTGTTGGATAAAGTCTTCTCACATATTGCAAGTTGATCCTTGAGACATAGATTTTCTGATTTGAGATTATCTAATTCTTCAAGAGATTTTGTAATAGTAATAGAATCATTTTTATCCACAAAAGAGGTTTATACTTCAGCAAGTAAGCGAAAAGACCACCATTATCAGCGACCACTGAAGCTTTATCTTGATCAGAACAACATTCATATCCCCAATCCAGTTTTGGACTACAGTGAGTTGATCCGGATGACAATGTCGTATATGCACTAAGATCAGAAGATATTTGTTTAGCATCAAGTTCATTTTGATACTATCTCAGCTTTTCACATTCCAGAGATAGGTTAAACAATTTCTTTTTCTTTTCAGAGAATTCATTTTCGAATACAGTTTTCAGTGTATCCCATGCCTCTTTAGAGGTTTCACAATAGAGGATATGGGACTGTAAGTTGGTATTAGCTGCATTGAAAATGATGTTCAAACCATCAAGGTTTTTCTTTTCTTATGTCTTTTCCTCAACCGTATAGTTTTGAAAATCTTTAACCTCAAGGAGTGATCCTCTTAGTTTTGGTCGAGTATATCCTTTGACAATATAAAACCATATGCCAAAATCTTTAGACATAAGATAAGTTTTCATGGCAGATCTCCACCATAGATAGTTTGTCCCGTCAAATCTTGGAGGTACGTTGACTGAACTGGAATCATTATTCTTATTCGTGGTTATTCTTATAGGTTGGATCAAGCCAAACACAGATTGTTAGATCTTAAGGTGTTTGCCTGCTATGATACCAATTGAAAAGACGAGGGTACCGAATACACCACCAATCTTTTATTTTAGTCCACCTATAAGTCAAACCTTGACCGGTTCCTGTAATCAAGAACTCAAGAACAAGATCTCCTTCAGATCTGATTGACTCACACGAGAGAGTCAATACAAGAATCCGAAAGACTATGTCAACCAACCAAGTACGATACTTTAATATGATAGCTCAAATATAATGCGGAAGTAAAGTAAAGTACACACAAGATTTTGTTAACGAGGAAACTACAAACTCGTAGAAAAACCTCGGAACCTAGTCCAGTTTTGAATACTCTTAAGAATTAAGCCGCCAACACACCTACTCTCAGACTTCGGACTAGCTGGTGCAGACAATATGACCCTAATGCGACTGTTAGTCACAAAGATTTCCTCTCAGTATTCCTACGCCTCCAACCACAGCAAGGTGGTCATGCACATGTACTCCCCTACACAAACAGACGTCTGTTACTGTCTTACGCAAGAGTTGCCTCACAGCCCGTCGCGAGGACTATCGCTACCCGACCTCCAATCGGACGATTACAACCTTATGGACAACAACCAAATAGTGGCAGGTCAAATCGTTAAATGATATCCTTGGTAACTAACAGATATATCACCGAAGTCGTTTCACACCAAGAGAAAGGATATTGAGTTTACTTAGGCAATAAACACCTCGAGATATCGATCAAGGTTTCAAAACCTAAACTCCCGAAAGAGCAACCTTGTCGTCCCAGTTGGAATCAAGCAGATAGTTGTAGTAAGTACGATATAATATTGTTAGGGCATTGTCCGGTCAAACCCACTAGCGTTGGTATGTCAAGCTAGTTGTCAGTTTTAGGTGTCAAAAGTCAATTCTTGATTTAGCCTACTAGAGTTTAGATTTCGGAAATGGGATATAGACAAAGTAGTAGAGACCTTGAAGACGAAGACTGTGAAGACAAAGAAGACATCAATTATTCTTCATCGATAAAAGGTTAGTAGGAGTTATGACTTTATGGATTTTCTTCTATTTCTACTTCATCTATTCTTTCGAAATAGTCGACTACTTTAGTAGTGATAATAGTGATTGAGATCGTATTCTGCGTAACATGGCCTTGTGTCATGACCAGTGTTTGATCCAACAAATACTGTGAGTCAAGAATGTATGAGACAGATTCGGTGCCATATGTCCATTTCAATGGTTTGCTTGCAAACTATTAATTGGATATGGATGAATCTAAAGGAGTGCTCTTGAGCAAAGAGTCCATGGATCACAGCTGAGGACGTTCTCACGTCTAAGTTCTGGCTCAGCCCAGTACTTCCAGCGGAATCCAGATTTGACGAAATCTGACAGGCGCACGGTTCACGAACCGGTTTGCGTACCAGACACTCGGAAATTCCCTGAGTTCGAGATGGCTATTTTGTTCACGTACCAGTACGTGAACCTGACGGTAGCTGTCTTACTGGTGTCGGATTTAGTGAATATTCTCCTAGAATTTCACCCTGAGTCAAATTCCAAAACTCCTTTATCTCTTAGATGGACTTGTGTAAAACATAAAGACCTTTTGTGTTCCATCTAACGATCCTCAATGAGTCAATAAGATAAGATTATCTCTGGTCTGTTGGATTCTATCTTGAAGTGTTTTAGACCTAATAAAACACTTGGCAGATAATTCTAAAAAGAATTCCAATTGAGATTAATCTCTTATTACTTGGTTATCAAGTTTAGGGTTTCCCTAACTTGTGGGACAAGTAATTGATTGCATTATTCCTAAGCAACCTATCTTATTGAGTGCTATAAATAGAGGTGTCTACGTACAGATACCGCAAGCATCAAGCATACGTGAAGGTCCTTAGGGAAGATAGCGTAAACTCTTTTCACTTCGGTGAATGCTTGTTGTGGTATAGTCATCCTCTATAGGTTGCAGCTCCTTTGGGAACTCCCTACGACTATAAAGACTTCCTTAGAGAGTTGGGAAGCACAGGTAGGAGATTGAAACCATCTTTGGTTGAAATCGGATTAACCTGTAACCTTGGTAACCTGATCACGTTCTTGTCTATTCTAAAGTCCGTCTCTTCTGATATACGGCTATTCAAGAACTGATACGTTACTCAACAAGGTTGGAAAGGTGGCAACGCACGGCTGCACTCGGTGTTGTAAGACCTAGTTAGCTCCGGTTATACAAGTTCCTTAAGTGGTTCTTCGTGTATAAGTGAGGTAGATTCGGATTGGGCATTGCTTACTTGGTTTGCTTGTCAGCCCCGATTCAAGAAGTAGATTTCCGTATGACCTGGATTTAACAATCCGAAGGAAGTCATCTTGTGTATGGTAAACTGAAGAGGACAGTTACACCATACGTCAACAGTTTGGTTTAAACGCCAGTATTGCTGACACAAGCCTTTGACATCGGTCAAAGCAACTCCTAGGCCTGTAACGGACGTCAGCTAGAGGAATCAAGTGCGTGACGATCAGTGGGGATCCAGAGACGTAAGGAAGGTGACAGTAGCCAATTCGCTTGGAGGGCTTGAGTTGGTCTCTGCTACATCCCAGACCGAAGTCTTATAGTAGGCTAGTGTTTGTAGTCAGTTTGTACTGGGCGGTGTTCAAACTGGACGAGGTCCCGAGGTTTTTCTGCAAGGCAGTTTCCTCGTTAAAAAATGTTTGGTGTCTTGTGTGCTTTTACTTTCCGCATTATAACTCTGATTTATAATTAAAGCACCAAGTAGTACGTTATTGCCTAACTGTCGAGATTACTCCAGTTAGAGGTTTGGATATTGATTTTTGAGATCGTCCAGACTTTAACCATAAGACTCACGAGCCAAAACGAAAAGTTGGTAGTATTTCGGTACCCCTCCTTTTTCAATTGGTATCAGAGCAGGTGAACACATTAAAGACGTAACTGTCTGTGTTTATCTAGGCTTGTGAGTCATGAATCAAAGCGTAAGAGCTTGTAACGTACCACCAAAGTTCGATGGCACAAACTACCTATGATGGAAGACTGCAATGACTTTGTTTTTGCAAGCCCGAGACTTCAACACTTGGGTTTATGTCGTTAAGGAATATATACCACCGACTGTTGTAGTTGACGGTAAAACTGTTCTTAAAGACATAGTGGTTTATGATGATGTGGAAACACTCGCCGCTAAGCAAAACTATGATGGGCTTAATGCTATCATTCATGCAGTTACACCTGATCTATTCCATCACATAGCTACATGTGAAACCTCTTTCGAGGCTTGGAAAAGATTAAGGAATGTATTCGAAGGTAATACAGCAGAGAAAGAAGCTAGACTTCAAAATCTCATGTCCGACTGGGAAAACCTTCGAATGCTTGAGGATGATACCTTTGAAGATTTTAATCACAAATTGTCTGAAATAGTCAATGCTTGTCACACCTATGGTAAAACTATTCCGGAAAGGGACATTGTGAGTAAAATTCTGAGGTCATTACCATCAAGGTACGAATTCAAAAAGCATGCCATCCGGGAGATGCATGGCTTAGACATAACAAGAAGTGACCTTGTAGCTAAGCTAAAGATCTTCGATCATGAGCGAAAAGATAACCCCAAATCTATCGCTTTTGAGGTTGTGGGCACTCCGTGCACCTCCTCACCACAGAAATCGTCTTGGGCTGATGAGTGCACAGACCCTGACGATGAAGAAGTGGACACTGAGCTGTCTCTGATTACGCAGCAGCTGAAAGATCTTCTCAGATCTAGAAGAGACAGACAATTCAGAGGTAGAAGACCCTTACCAGCTTTGAAACCTAATCCTGACAGGGATGAGGATGACCTAGCTGAGGTGCAATGTTTCAAGTGTTGAGGCTTTGGACACATGAAAGACATTTGCCCTAGTAAGGAATACTTCAAAAGGGATAATGCTCTCTCCGCTCGATTCGATGATATGCCTGACCAGTATGAATTCGAATTAGATTTTGGAGAAACTGCTTTAATGGCAGGGACTTCAGATGAACGATCCAAACATGATGATTTGAAAAACATTTTAATTCATCAGTTGATCGAAAAGAGTGAGAACCTTGTTCAAGAAAAATATCAGCTGAAAACTGATCTTGAAAAGGTAGAGATAGCCCTTCTCCTGAAAGATCAAGAACTTAAGAAATTGAGTGATGATCTCTCCTCAACTTTGTCCTTAAAGGATAAAGAGATTGATACCCTAAAGAATGATCTCCAAAGGCTATCTGGTAGCTCAGATAAAGTAGCAGCAATGTTATTTGGTCAAAAAGCTTTTGGAAATACCAATGAATTGGGATTCAATAGTAACACTTGCACCAAGGACAGTACTTTCATAATGGATGGATCCAGTCCTCCCTCTAATGAAACACATAAGGTGTACCTGAGAAAGCTAAACCTCAGGATGAAAAACCTTCCAAGAATTGTCAGTACTGTGGCAAATCTGGACATGTCCAAGGAAGGTGTCGGCTTCTTAAGGGAAACAGGAAAGCTGTATATAAGCTTCAAGCCGACATGGATAGAATGAACAAAGCCCTGAAGCAATTCAAGGGAGCGTTGAAAAACGTGGAAAGTTCAAGAGGAAATGACAAGGGTAAGAAAAACTATCAGCCCGAATCAGTCTTCAACAACCATTCTACAATCAACACCCCATGTGAGTCTAGTACTCACACTTTAACTGCTTAACCGCAGTTAGGGGATGCATCCTCACACTAAGACTTGTGTGTGTGAGGTATGCAGTTGATATCAGGAATTCGTTCCTGGTAAGGTGGTTGTTCAAGTCATACTATAAAACATATTTTCACGTTGAGATTACTCCATGAAAATTTTGTTTCTGACTGATAGAGTCTGTCCGATAGACTTCTGGAGCTTTAAGTTTGCGAAGCGGTTCCCGAACCGGTCCGTCGCAAAAATCTGGAAGATTCCCTTAAGTCTTTCAGATAAACTAAAACTCACTTCTCTTGAAAGATATATATATATATATATATCATACATCCAGTAAGTCATAAACAAGATGGCTTATCCTACAAAAAGTGTTACGAGGAGTTGTGAAAGTGAAGCTGTGAAAGTTGAGCTCTGTGAAGGGATTTCAAGCAAGAGAAAGAGGACTCCTGCAGAAACTTTGGATTATCTCCACAAGTATCCTGATCCAGAGACTCATGCTATTAACTCGAGAGAAACAATTGATGGATATACAAAATTCGAAATATAGCGCTTACCAAATATGCTCCCTGGGAAAGAGCTCAATTCGAAAACGTGCCCTTAGTTTCGAAAATCTCCTTAGATATTATTACTTCCAAATGTCGTCACCAGCTTTAATGTCGACATTATTTCCTTGGTATTGATGGGCTAACCAGACGAACCTAGGTGGAAGTGTAATCTGGTCCAACGTGGTTCAACGTTCCGCATAAACGTATCATAACAGACGTGGACAAGCCTTGTGTGTTAAGCTTAAGTGAACACGTAGGTTCAGACATTCCGAATCACGCAAATAGATATACCATTGGAAGTACGGTGCGAGATTCCACGAGTAACTAGCAAAATGTTAAATCTCCTGAATTCTTGATTCCAATATAGATGTCACATTAATGATATCCAAGAATTCAAACCAAAACATCAAATGAATAATCAAATGAATATTTGATCGAGTAGTAAATCATACGAGGATTTTAATCACGTACAGTATTGATCAGAAATCATGTGTCTACTAACTAGAGCGACTAACCATATTGTTTATGATGGCTCAATCTCACTTAGTTGTACATTGAAGATGAACGAATTCAAACTTCAAACCGAGAATATCAAACTCATTAATTCGTTGAAGCACAAATCAAAAAGGTAGAGTTTGAACTTCGAAGTTACGCATTCTGAGTCAACCATTTTATGGTTTCGAAACGTGCATATGTTTTGGCAGAAACCAAATTAAGGTTTTGGAACCTAAAGCTCATTATATGACCAGAACCATATTAGGGTTCCCAAATCAAGTTTTCATATCCGAAACCTAAAGCTTGGTTTCGAAATCTAGATTATGTTTAACAAAACCTTGGTTAAGGTTTCGAAACAAGAAACACATATTAAATTCTCCACAAATGTTTGGTGTCGTACTTGAGAGTCCATGTGGTCGAGAACCGTTTCAGCATCACACCTTTTTAGCCTCGACGCACAGGAATATATTTCCCGGTTCACATAAACCTTTAGAAAACCCCAGGGTCTTTTCGACCTTTTAGAACTCACATGGCCAAGACACATTGGTCTCGATTCTCAAGTCACTGTAAGCCAACAAACATAGTTACGAATCTGTGTTATCCCATTGGTCACAATATTTAAGTTTCAGACCAATAACTTATAAATAAGAAAACCAGTTTATGGTTTCGAAATCAACGTTTAATTTTACCAAAACCTACATTGAGGTTTCGAACATTGAAAATTCATAAGTTGAGATACACAAATATGGTTTCGGAATCCAGAAGTGAGATATGACATACAAGATGTTCATATACAGAATCAAATGAATGATTCAAAACTTCAGTGTTCAGAGCCAAACCATGACGTCGAATCTCGGAACAACAGTATTTCGAGTCTACACAACATAAGTGTGAGTCACGATCTCTCTTACATTAGCTCATACAAGTATATGCAATCAATCCGACAGAGCCAGACTAGGTAAGAAGAGACACAATACTGTGATGTATCAAATCTCGTAGTACTACCGAGATAACATCACATTCACTACACCATATATGGCAGAATGCAACAAAAATTAGCAACGACTAAGCTGCAGTTGCGACATAGCAACTGTTTATGCTACGTTGCTAAATTAAGCAACGACAAGCCCTATGTTGCCAATTAAGCAACAGCTGGAGTCATGTTGCTAGTTTTGATAGGTGAAGGAAAACGTGTGCCAATAGTTCGTGTGTTTGGTAACACAAATCCACCCGAGGGCAACTTTATCAAACCCTATGCCTTATCTCCTTCTCTCACTTATTCTCTCAACTCCACACTCGTTTGTTTCGAGCTCTGAGTACAGACGCTCATCTTTCCCCTTTTTCCACCACCACCATCGTCGTTATCATCGACCTCAATACCAAACACATATAGATTCGGTAGTCAGAGAAGAAGATTTACACTTCCGATGAACTAATTTAGGTATTCTCCTTTCTTAGATCGATTCTATGAAGTAAATAAACCCTATATTCAGATTTTTTTTCTAAATTTTTTCAAAGATTCTCGTCTTCATTCTTCTTCAGGTGATGTTAGGGTTAAATCAAAGTTCGATTCATGTTTATTCATGTTTATCAAAGTTCTAATTTATTTGATTAATTAATCTTCGTTTCTTGATGAACAGGATGAACACTAAGCCTCCGATCCTTTGGAAGAGTATTTGTGGGTAAGTAAACCCAAACCCTAGTTTGATTTTGAGTTTTTGTTTGATTTAATGATTAGATTTTTTGTTATTTGGTTTGTTTCTTGCTTGATTTAAAGCGTATGAAGGTACCCCACGACCATATCACAAGATCTCTGGTTTTTTATTTTTGGGTTTTATTTAATGCGTTTTGGATGGGTAGTTGATGTGTTTTGGATGGGTATCTGGTTTACCTAAACTCTTAGTTTCCAAGTTCACCGATTTCCATATAAGTAATTTTTTTGCCTTATCTTTCTTTTGCAGCCACACTAATGGATTGGGAACTGATCCTAAAGCACTGTGAAACTGCTTAATAGGATTCAAGATGATTTTCCCTTCAGGCTCCTAACCTACCATTATTAGAATCTGAGAGATACACATATAATTAGTTGTAGCTTTTCCACTCCCGTAAATGGTCACACATTATGTCTAAAGGTATCCTTCTCATGCCAAAGTGCAGAAAGAAAGAACTCTATATATGAGTCGACTTTTCTCTTAAGATCTGATCATTTCGTTTGTTCTTAAGTTGCACACTGTTGGTTGTTTGACAAATCTTTTTAATGCAGATCTCCACAAAAGTTAACAATGAAACGCCTCCGTGGGCATGAAATAAAGGTACATATATTTTATTTTTAGCTGTGTGGATTCTAGTTCTTACAATGTATTTTGGATGATATGGTGGCAGGCTAAGCATTGGTATTCATTTTACAATTTTTACAGGAGCACCACTGATGATAAGTTCGTAAAGCTTCTTTACAATGGCCACCTCCATCCATATATCATTCTTCTTTCCTTTCAGTTTGATTGATGGGTTCCAAGGGGGGCATATGAACCATGGCCACCTCCATCCATATATCATTCTTCCTTCCTTTCATTTTTTGTTTTTCCAGTTACTAAATTTGGATATGTTATGTTTTGATTCAGGATGAGGACATTGGTTTCAGATATTTAAGTCAACGTGAAGCTAGTCCATCTTTGTATGTTTCCTTCTGTTCTCTTTGTTGTTTTTAGCTTCTCTATGAAATGAATTGTCATTGCTTATGTTGGTTAATAATTTCTAGCCACTTATTTCATATCTGCACCTGCAAGTTCGTTTGTATTCCATGGTAGTAAATTTTGTAAATGAGCTTTCAACAAAATTTAGAGCTCTAATTGTGCACTGTATTTGTGTTCCAGGCTTGTCACATAAAGCAGAGGAGGTTAACTCACCGATGGACCAAGTTATGTATGTGTTATTTCATTTAGTTTGTAAAATTGTGTTACCTTGTTATGACAGCAAACTACGTTAGAAATAGTTTGTGTTTAAAATCTTGCTTGCTCTGTATAGCATGTCTTGATGGGTTCATTTTTTGTGTAAACATTGGTGTTGATGTTTAAACATGTATCACTGAACATGTCTATAATAAAAGAATTTTGTTTGATTGAGAATACTTGAGAGGGGGACTGTGTAATTGCATGGTAATATGAAATTGGTGGAAATAGTTATTGACCAGGTCAAGGAAGACTTGACCTTTGCTTGACCAGGCTGAATTGGTCAAATCAAGGTCAAGTCTTCTCTGACCTGGTTATTTTTTTTTACTTCTGGTAAAACTTTAGCAACAGTTTCTGAACTGTTGCGATCAAAAAATCTAGCAATGTCATTCCAGCCGTTGCCAAACAGTTGCTAACCAAATTAAGCAACGACAACATTACCGTTGCTGAATTTAGAAACACCACGTTTAGCAACAGCTGGCTGGTGTTGCGACCTTACTACGCAACTGAACCCCACCGTTGCTGTTGATGGTGGTTTTTGGCGAGGAGGTCGCAGGAGTAATTTCACATCAATTTCTAGCATCCTGGAATAGCTCGAGATAAGGTACGAATTTATTTTATAGTAGGGATAAGATATTTAATTACCATTAGCTGTATTTTGATATCTCGCGACCCTAGCCTAGTAGCATGGTCCATATCCCTAGCCTATACGATAAAATACCTACGCATGCGCATTAGCTTAGCTCGTGCTTGAGCCAAAACCCTAGGCCATTCACGCCTTAGGCATATTGGGTGTACACGGCCAACCTTGGCCTGATTAGGGTATACACGGCCATCTATTTAGCCAAGATGCCCACGCCACTCCTTTGGCCAAACTTTGGGCATCCACGGTCATGCCTTGGCCTAGTTTTGGATGCCCACGCCTTTGGCTTGGCCTAACTTTGGATGCCCATGCTACTTGCTTGGCCTAAACTTGGGTATCCACATCTTTTGCCTCGCCTAACCCTTGGAGGCCCATGGCCACTCCTTCCCCTTAGCTTTGGACATCCATTGCCATGCCTTGGCCTGATTTTTGGGCGTCCACGCCACCTTTGCCTTATCCCCACCTCACGGCCATCTTTGGCCTAATCCCTATCTTACCTCACGGCCGCTCTTGGCCTAAACCCTATCCCGTCCTCACGGCCACGCCCAAGCTCCATCCCATGTCCACGACCACTCCTTGCCATGCTCACGGCCCTTGGCCTAATCCTTATCCTAATGCTTGCGCCCCTCCATGCTTGGAGGCCCACGATTATCCCCTGCCTTAGTTTTTGGATATCCATTACTTCTAGCGCGCCCTTAACTTTGGGTATCCATGCCATTAGCTTGACCTAACCTTTGGATATCCATGTTAGTTAGCTTGGCCTGATTTTAGGTGTCCATGCCACCTCCTTGGCCTGATTTTTGGACGCCCATGGCCATCCCTCTCTTTAGCTCGCCTTAATATTTGGATTCCCATGGCATCACCCTTGCTCAACTATTTGGGGGCCCTCACGCCACCTCTTGCCTAGTCTTTGGATGCCCACGCATCCCCTTTGCTTAGTTTCTTGGACATCCACGGCCATGCCCTAGCTTATTGCTTGGAGGCTCACGGTTATGCCTTGGCCAAACTCTTGGAGGTCCAAGAATTATGCCTTGGCCAAATACTGGAGGCCTCATAATCATGCTTAGCCTAATTTATGGGGGCCTTATAGTTGGCTCTCGCCTAATTCGTGGGGGTTTTATTGTTTTCCCTCACTTGTACTTATGGAGGTCCATGATTGTCCTCTTCCCCTCACGGATAGCCTTGCCTCCTTTGAGATAGAGTTCATCTTTCCCTAGCCTCCCCCTATTTATGGGTCCCACTTATCCAAATCCTAGAGGATTATGGATTTTATTAAGTCCATAATACTCTAGTTTCCTAATCAAATTCGGAAATCTGGCAGTTCAGCTCACGTATTTCCTCATGGCGTGATTTTTACAGCCCAATCCGTGAGGAATTAGGAGGCGCTTCCTTCACGAAATATTTTCCTCTGTGAATTTCCTATAACATACTAAAAATTCAGATTTTTATCTAATATAGGCTGGCCTGGGCGATTTTACCAATGGACAACATGCAAACTGTTCAGAAATCTGAAAATAACATAAATGTTGTGGCTTATCCTTTGCGCCTTATACCTAATTTCTTAATAAGGTGATCATACCATGCAACATGGCTTATTATGATCATTATGGCCTATCTTTAGGTCTTGTATTGGCAATGCTTATGCATTCTTGATGATGGCTACGCTGTGATAGCATCATTCGTCTGTTTTTCCTGATTATGGACTTGCTTCTATAAATCAGTGCTATAATTCTTAATCATGGCTCATGGCTATGACCTATATTATTTTAGACATTCATATGTCTTCATCATTCAGAGAATTGGTGCATTACATGCCACAAGCCAATTTCTCATATTTATGGCAAACCAAAAGTCGTATTTACTTGACTATTGCCACAGAGAGTTGCTGAAATCCTCTCAGTCTAATTGGCGATTGCATAGCTCAATCCTTAGACTTATCTTATCTAATGGCGGTTGCTAGCTCAACCCTTAGATTTATTTTATCTTATCTAATGGCGGTTGCTAGCTCAACCCTTAGATTTATCTCATTAGGTTTAAATGGCGATTGCCCGGTTCAATCCTTAAACCAAATCTTAAGGAGATATTCAAGATTATCGCTTAATCTCTATCTTTACGCAAAGTCCTAAGTTACCAGTAATTGGTACGACTTGCACTAGTCAACTTTGACTTAACAAATAAACAAATATTTAACAAATCTTACAAGAATCAAGATTTAGTTACATGGGGGGATATTCTTTAGGGTTTTGGTTTGGCGGTCTACGGCACGTGTGATTGCAACGGCTCAATCACTTAATGAGAAAGAAAACTAAGTCGTGCGAACGTTGCTGAGAAGATGGGATAAGATAGTGGGTTGTTAGTCTTCCCTATTATTAGGCGTAAGACTCTTAACAACTGACCCCACTCTTTCCTCACTCCCACTCTTCCACTACTTCCACTTCTTACGAGATCAGTTGAGAATATATTGCTATAAATAGGTCACTCGACCAGTTTGGGAAATCATCTCAATCTCATCCAAGATAAATTCAACAAATTCAGTGCAAGTATAATCAAGTCTATCTTATCGATAATTGATTAACTCTTCTCATTCAGCATTCAATATCTAGTGAGAACTGAATATCCATCCTTATCTAGCAATCATATCAACAACATCACAGAAAATCATAGCAATTCTCTGATCTCATCTTTCTCTGCTTCCCTCCCTAAACCAACCCTAAAATCCTCTTCTTGTAACTGAAGCAATACTCGAACGGCCATTTCTTGGTTTAGGCGAGTCTTGTTCGATCTTGACCTCTCGAATTCCATTATAATCTCTTATTACATCATTACACTTCACACTTTACCCCTCAAATTCTCTTTATTGTTTTACACCTAAAACAGTTGCATACGGCCAAATATGGTGTAATGATTGTTATATCCAACTCGAAAAGGTTTTAGGAAAAACATTTATATTAACTTAGAGACGGAGAAGAAAAGAAAGCTCTAAGCAATATGGAACGTCATAACTACAACACAAATACCGCAAGCGGTAAAGTGTAGTTATCATAAGACACACTGATCACAAGTGATCAAGTCATAACGTATAGCTCAAGCTGAGAGTTATGTTTATGTCTTTTGTAGCACAAGTGTAAAAGATAATGGAATCGCGTTATTTAGATTCACTAACCTGTTGAATGATGAAGTCGGATGTTTTCGTTTGATCTTCAGTCTTTCTTCAACTCTTCAACTCTTCAACTAGTGATTCTAAATCCTACCAAAATCTTACACAACCTAAAGCTAACTCTCTCATGACTTCACCTAATTGTGTGTTGTTTAGCGGTCGAGTTTTGATCACTAAAGTTGATAACTAATCTTGACATACCAACACTTAGTGAGGTTAACCGAGCCATGCTCCAACAGTAGCAGGATCCGGCAACCGAAGATTCCTAATAGTCGCCACCGACTACTTCACCAAGTGGGTGGAGGCTACACCCCTCGCTCACATCAGAGATCGAAATGTATTCAAGTTTCTGTTTCAACACATCATTTGCAGGTTCGGGATCCCGACGGCCATCGTATCAGACAACAGAGCTCAACTTAGCGGAAAGAACATCGACATGTTGTTCGACGCCTACAAAATCCAGAAGATCAAGTCAACGCCAACATACCCACAAAGAAACGGTCAGGCGGAGTCCACAAACAAAACCATAGCTCTGAAGAAGAAACTTGACAATTACAAAAGGAAATAGTGTGAGCAATTGCACAATATGCTATGGGCGTGCCGAACAACTCGAAAAGAAGCTACGGGAGAAACACCTTTCATGCTAACGTACGGAACCGAGGCTGTAATCCCTACCGAAATTATCATCCCAACGACGAAGACTGAAGACTGGGAGAAGAATATAACCACGGATCTAATCTACGAAAAATTGGATGATAGAACGACGAAGGGAAACTGTACTCCAAAGAATGGAGAACTATCAACAGAGGATTGCCAAGGAGTACAACAAAAAGGTAATTCTTCGAAACTTCATGGTGGGAGAATTCGTAATGAGACAAATACCACCATACCAAAAGAAGACTGAATGGGGCAAACTAGCCCCCATATGGGAAGGACCATATGTCATCGAAGATATTGCAAGGAAGGGCTCGTATTATCTCAGAAACATGCAAGGAGATACTTTACAACACCCATGGAATGCACGATACCTTAAGAAGTACTAACCCTAGGGGAAAGAAGGAGCGGGATTTACTAAGTCCGAAGTTCCACCATCTATCTTGTGTTACTTTTTCACGAAGGACGCCACGACGCAGTACATTAATAAATTGTTTTTCTTGGAAAGTGACAAGTATCAAAGTAACAACGATGTAAGCGCAACAGAACAATTGCCAGCAGCCTAAGCGCAACAGAACAATTGTCATGACAGGAGCATACCTGCTGATCACAGGTCATCTCTAGGATCCTCATGTATAGCTATGAGGCAAAAAGTAAGAATCCCAGTGATAGAGATACTCACACGTCGCCTCTAGTGGGAAAGTCTTTTTTCCGGGTTAATGTCATAAATCATCCCCTGGCCAAGGACGATTGAAAGATAATGCTTAACCCAAGAAGGTTGAAATGCCTGAAATAATAGACAATAAGAAGAAGATCCCATGATCAACATATTACCGTTCGGTTACATTCAGTTACAAAAAGAGACAACAACAAAATAAAAAGAATAAAACAAGTTCAAGGGGCAAGAAATGGCCAGGAAATTCACCCAACAGGTCAAAATACAGGTGGAAGCAGGGAATTTCGAATAATTTCTTTTGTATAAAATGACGACTAAGGGACATCCATCATCGGGAAAGCGATACCAGGGAAATGGCACTCGGCCTCGGCAAAAGCTTCGTTAACAGTTATCGCAGCAGAACGAGC
Organism: Papaver nudicaule; assembly: GCA_023529015.1. NCBI lineage: Eukaryota > Viridiplantae > Streptophyta > Magnoliopsida > Ranunculales > Papaveraceae > Papaver > Papaver nudicaule. Next base: position 30,410 of record JAJJMA010226787.1, read on the forward strand.
ATAGGTAAGACTCAACCTTTCAGTTTGGGAAGCAACAGCAGCGGCTACCCTCGCATCAAAGTCACGAAGTTGGGTTCTCAAAAGAGCATTTTCGGCGGCAGTAGTTTCTTCCCGTGCTCTCGATTCATCGGCGACACGTCTTTATTCATCCTGTTAGAGCATTGCTCGGTTGAACCCACTGATATTGCTATCTCAAGTCAGTTGTCAAGTTTATGAGACAAAAACACAATCCTTGATAAGTTTACTCTACAACCTCGGACTAGGATAGTTTTAGGTAATCGAGACGAAGACTGATGAAGACGAAGACCAGAGCTTACTACTTGATAAATCATAACGTCCTCGCTAAAGGTTAGAAAGGTTTTTCCTTTCCGTATCGTATTTACCATTTTTATCACACCAATAATCTATGATGTTGTTTATATGATCCGAAGGTATTCTAGGATTCTTCGCCTTTGCATTTGTCACATCCGTGATATTATGTATAGGTAGGGTATGTTTAATTGTCTCTTGAAAAAGACCTCAACGGTGAACGCTTACATGAACGCTTACATGTGTTGTATATGGCATTTCAGAGAACGAGCAAAGTCTGTATGAACGCGTACATACAAGTTCACGGATTCTCCTGAATTCTTCTGAACTCTATTTGACTGCTCTATGAACGCGTACATATAAGCCATGAGAAAACTTCCAACTTTCATATTTTGAAGTTTTCGGTTTAGGCATGATTAGTTCTCGGACTCGTCATTACTTGGACCATGGAATTCAACTACTTAATCCAAGCGATGTTCAAACAAGTATTTGGACCAGACGCAAAGCGATGTCCAAACATGATTTTCATTAACCTTAGGGCGAATACAGTCTGAGAGTAGGCTAGCGTCTGGTCCAAATACTTGTTTGGACTGGAATGTATCGAGACTGAATTCGCCCTAAGATCGATACATTCCAGTCCGAAGTCTGAGAGTAGGCTAGCGTCTGTATTCGGTTAATAATGAGAGTGTTCACATCTGGACGAGGTCCCGGGGTTTTTCTGCTAGGTTTGTAGTTTCCTCGTTAACAAAATTCTGGTGTCTTGCATTACTTTTCCCTTCCGCATTATATTGTCTCTGATCTATATAATTGAAGTAATTGCAAGTTTGTTGATTCATAACCTTTGAGTGAATCCATCTCTATTGAGATCTACAAGAACCACGTTCTTGTTAGGGTTCGGTTCTCTGAACTATACTCGGGTTGTTGTTTGATTATTGATTTGTGAGATCGTTCAAACAACCGTAATCAACTAGGTTCACGAAAACTAAAAGTTGGTGGTGTATCTCGGTATCCCCTCCTTTTCACATCCATCAACAGCGTAACGACGTTAAGTTCAGACTGCAACTCTGACACTCAATCAGCAAAGACGGCCACTCGTGAATCCAAAGAGGGATCAAGATCTTTCAAGAAAAACGAAGACCAGTCCACGGGCTTTACAACAGCAAAAGACAAGGGGGATACTTGGGTAGCAGATCTCACCACCGACTCAAGGAGACCAGACGAAGAAGTAATGCAAGCCTCGGCAAAACATGACAAAAGCTCAGCAGCACCTTTCAGGTTAACTTGTGTTTCATTAGCAGAAGAAAACTCAGGGTATCAGCTATCCTGCACATCGGCGTCATCAGTAATATCCACAACCATAGAAGCTTGAACAACGGGGACTACAGGGGCAGGCAAGCAACTCTGGGCGACGACACCATCATCATTACGGTGACCTGAGGAAACATCTTCGGAGCTATCCTCGACACCCGCACTCACCCTGGAAGCAAAAGACTCTTCAGGCGCACCAACTCTGCTAGCAGCTTTCATCTCCGACTTCCTTTTCTTTCTAGTAGCCGGTTAAAAATCACAAAACCATTTATCACAGGCATGGGCAAAGGGGGACAACTACATATACACAAAGAAAAACATCGATTACCCATACCTTTGACAACGAATTAGCACCAACTGATTTGTTACTAACATCTTTTTCCAGCTCAGCACCAACTTTCTTCTTCCGAGTACAAGTACTGTCACTCATGCTAGGTGAAGGAACGCTAGCTCTTAAAGACTGAGCAGACAGAAGAAAACCGCCCATTAGAAGAAGGTATGAGAACAGAAGACTGAAGATAAAAACAGAAATCAGTACCCGCGAAGGAATCGGATTAAAGCGTCAGGCGATAAAAGTTCGATGGCGAGGAGGAAGATCTTTCGACAGACGAGGAGTGAAGATGCCAGGCTGAGACCGAGATTTCCTGAAACCAGCAACCCACGGACCAGTGACACGAAGAGGAGTACGCATCCACCAATGGTCGCGACTTAGACGAAGCCTCTGATCGTCAGGAAAATGAAGACTAACTGCCACAGGAACAAACAAGTCGGGGTCATCGCAGTCATTCAGAAAAAAAGGAACATTGTCGCGGATTTGCTTAGCAGAAGGGGCAAATCGACGAGGACCAACAGACCAAGGCATCACATTAGAGCTTTGAACGGAATCCCCCCAGGTCAAGTTGAAATTATGAGGAGTATAATCTTCCCGACGAACCATTGCTAAAGAGTATGGGTCATAGCATCTCATGCGAGTACGACCACTACTACGAAGCCAGCACTCTTACAGAACACGAAAAAAGTTACCAGTATAGTGTTGTATACTACGAAGCTGCTGACATAAGGAATGATTGTCTCGACCGGAGAGAACATCAATAAAGAAGGTGTCACTAAGGTCGTACAAAGGGAGGACGAGGCCCACAACTAACTGACCAACGGAGATGAGCAGGGAGGAGTTCTCATCATAAGGGAAGCTCTTGATCATATCCTCGGTCAAGACATCAACATCACCATCGAAGAAGGAAATATTGAAATGAGTCAAGCCAAAAGACTTTTTTATCTTGGCGAGACTCCAATGACGATAACTATCATCTTCAGAAGGACGAAGGCGCTCCAGTTCATAGTTGAGCCCCCTATTTTCTCTCGCAGGAGCAAGACCATCACCAACTATGGAGAGACTTTTTTCAACATCACCAGAAGAACTCGAAAGACGAGGAAAAGCTTGCAATGGAGAAGGAACAGTCGAAGACACAGTCGAACCCATAACAACATTTTTCGACTTCTTGGAGGAAGATTTGGACTTAGAACTTGATGGCTTTCGTGTCATCAGGATTTAAGGAAAACTTGAGACAAAAGAAGAAGAGTTGAAGAACCAGTAATCAATGAAACATGCAGAAAGGAAAGTTGTGACTGAAGAAGATAAAGATCATGTCTCTAATCCATCATTTATATAAATCACAAAAAACACAAACTCCCACAAAACCACGAAAAGACGTGAAGGAAGGGTCCACCATTATTTTGAAAATGGCGGCATAGACGAAGGTTTTATTCCATCACTGCCCACGCCAATAACTGAAAGAAAAGGGGCAAACTATCAATACATAATTTCGGATGGACACGTGGCGCCATCTCCGAAGACCGTACACATAAACGACGTGAGCCGCGAAGGACAGGAATATATCCAAGGGAAGCAGTATCTCATCACGAGATGATGAAATCCAAGGGAGGAGATTAAAGGATCACCAACCTATGATACTAAGAGAAAGCAGGCACGCTAAGCAGCAGTCACACCGCATTAAATGTTGTGGACAGCGTTACAGAAATTGTCTGTCGAGTGGGGATAGGTCCAACCAACGGTGGAGAACAGAAACTTAGACCAATGAGAAGCCGGCAGCGCAATGATACAGCAAGGATCCTCCACATAGCAGTACGACGAGCCAGGATTGGACGATAAGAGCGGTCACCGAGGATTGATGATCAGACCAAGGAACATCAAGAGAACGAAGCCACTAAGGATAACAAAGAGGTACTCAAAGAGTACTATAAATACCCCCTCTCCTCAGCAGCAATGGGGGTCGCATAGTTTGGGAAGGATAGCTAGGAGAGAGAATACTTGGGTTAATACTCTCAAGATTCCATAAGACCTCTATCTGTAACAAATTGAAGTGATAGTGTAAACCAGAGAAAACTTTATTGATTCGTTTAATAGAACAACACATTTTACATTTTATCCCCCGAGGACGTAGGCACACAACTGATGAACCTCGTTAATTGTTGTGTTGATTATCATTGCAGTCATATCTATTGTAGTTTGCATCATTTGACGATCATCTCAAAGGTGATCCCACGATTGTGGTCGGTAGCATACTTGGTTCAGAATAACTAACGATAACACGTTCAAACCCTTGAACAGATCCCTGGTTATTAACGAATAAAGGCCACCGGCGACCTAAGTAATCGATCCTTTGACATTATTTATTTGTAGTATGATATGGGAAAATTAGTATCACCAAGCTTTGTTGTACATGTAAGTTTCCACGAAGATATCTGACAGTTCTTCAAAAGAGTCAATGGAATTTGGCTTCAGATTATCGAACCATACTAGAGCTATGCCAGTAAGGCTAGATGGGAAGTATCGGCACAAAACTACGTCGTTGGCCAGCACCCGAAGATAATATTTTAGGTGGGCCGCGGGATCGGTAGATCCGTCGTAACAAGTGAAGTTCGGTAATGAACACTTCGGTGGTATTTTGCTTCGTTCGAGTCTGATTGACATCGGAGTTGTCCTGGCTTCCTCCAGCTTGTATCCTCCCTGCTTAGATTTTTAGGTCCGCCAATTGATCCATAACGACTTTCAGTTGGGTGACCACTTATCCCCTCTGCGGGGGTGCTATCATCTCTTCTCTTTGCTGGGACTGCGCTCCGAAGCTTTGTGATTGGCTCGGTCTTCCATGTGAGACGGAATGACTCGGGATATTGTGTACCTCTCTCTGAGGTATGTTGACTCTTCCTAAATATCTGCCAGGTATGCATACTGGTGTTGGTGCCCGAACTCTATTTGTTAGTAGTGGTGCTTCTGAGTTTACTTCATCCTCACCCCTGGTTTGGTAGCTTCGGGCTTGTGACCGTCTTTCTCTCGCTTCGGCTCTTTCTCTTAGTGCTTGTGACGGTAATATCTGTCAGGTATGCATACTCGTGTAGAACCTCGTCTTGCTCTTTCTGGTCCTGTAGTAGGGCTTCTAACTGTGCTACTAAAGGTGGTTCGTTCCTTCCTTCCTCTCCGTTATTAGCTTCATTGTTGATGATCGGACCCATCTCATTTTATGATTCTTCTGACGTGGTTGTCGTATGGACAGACATTGAATTCCCGGTTTGTTCGATAGGGGAACGCGAGATTTGATCTTGCCTTGGGACGTCTTCTCCTGTTAACTCCCTTGGGGCTCCCACTTCGCGTACTGCTTTCCTCGTTATGGGATCTTCAACGGGTAATGGCATGCCGTACATAAGATTTCTCTCCACCGTCTGCTCATTGAAGGCTGCCGCTACATTTCTAGACAAACTTCGTGGTAGGTTCCCCACTTCTTCCAGGTCTAAGTTGGTCTCCCCCTGGGCCCTCAGCGATTGTAGCCTACTTCTTGTTAGGGCGGGTTGTTGTCGGCTCTTAGTTAGTGATGGCCTTGCTTCGTTTGCACTAGATTTCTCTACACCTTTTCCTACTGACATGGTAAAAAGGAAAATGGCAAATATATATGTTTTATGACGTAAAAGCTTTACTGTCCAGTTGTTTCCTTGAGAAAAAGCGAAAAGGTAATTACAGCCAATTTTGATAAAAAAAACCAAGGTTTGTCAGTGAAAATGACGACTTTTCTAAGGACTCTTTTTTGATCAAAAGATCTTAAAACCGGACTTTGTCTTCGGGTGAGACATTCTTTTGATGGATACGGCAAATGATGCTCACTTGCTATTTGTGAAGCTAAGTTAGCTTATCACTACTAGATCATAACTCACCAGAAGGTGGTATCAACCCTTCGTGTCCCCAGATCTTTATTTGTAATGCCAAATGAAGGTAATGAAAGAAAGGAGAAAAACACAGCTGGTCAAGATTTTTCTTTAAATAAGGTTGTTTCAAACCTGCAAGGACACTGGTCCCTGTTTCTAGCGCCAAACTGTTGACATTGATTTTCCCATATCATATTACAATTAAAAGAAAGTTGTACAAATGATTATCCTGGTCGCTGGTAGCCTTTGTTCTGGTACAACCAGAGATAAGTTCAAGGGTTTGAACGCAATTATCGTTGGTTGTTCAGAACTTAGTGTGCTACCGACTGGAAGTATGAAATCACCGTAAGGGGATCAAAATGAAGTAATCAAGAACAAAACAGAATTAAACTACTAATCAACACAACAAAGTAACGAGGTTCAGCCGCTGTGTACGTCCTCGGATCAAATGTATTCTGTTATTATATCATGCGTATAAGTAAAGTTTTCTCTGAGTTACAGTCTATTAGGTCACGGTGATTTGTTGTGGATAGAGGCCTGTAGATGGTGAAAAATGAGAGAGGGACAAAATTGTAAAACTACTCTCTAACCACGCCTTACCTCAAGGCAATTGCCTATTCAGACACATCTCTATAGCTCAGAATGCAACCCATTCTACGAGCTGAATAAACTCTATATGAGTTCTCTCTTATAACTCCCGGTGGAGAGGATGATATCATAGTGCAATACTAATAATCTCACCAGCACATTAAACCCATTAATCTGCTTCATGTCGACATCGCCTCGAATTCCTCGACATCAGAACCAGATCACTCAATGGTACATGGTGAAGAGTTAACAGAGACGCATCCTCATGGATTTCCTCTTAAAATACGACTCAACATCCGAGTCTTAATGAAAATCTCAGGAATATCGAAGTTCTAGGCCTGTCTAGAGCTCTATGAGAAGCACACAACAGCCTACACATGCTTAAGCAGACCTCATCCCAAGCTCAGGATGGTCTGACATACCATGGATAATCACGCCATGACTTCAAGTATGTTGTAGCGTAAGCACGCACACCACAACCAAGGCGTCATAGCCAGCATCAGTTGCAACAAAGTTGGCCTTGGCCAAAGGCCAAAACACCAGCGCCATATAGCATAACACCACGAAGGTATGCTAGAAATTGACCTTGGCCGAAGGCCAAGGCCGTGGCGTCATGAACCATGGCGCCACAACAAACTGGCCACAGAATGAGTTGGCCTTGGACAAAGGCCAAGGTCGTGGCGCCATGAGCCATGACGCCATGGAATGAAGAAATCAGCGCTAATAGCGTTTCAAGAATTGGCCTTGGCCAAAGGCCAAGGCCGTAGCCCCTTGGGCTATGGCGCCATAAGTCTATGGCGTCATGAATTCATGGCCTTAGCCAAAAGCCAAGGCCACTCCTATACACTACTACTCGTGTCCTGCAGGCACCACACTCATGCTGGTCATGACATCCTAGTCATACGACTCTACTCAAACTCAATTCAACTCAACTACGCAATATCTGCGTATCACTCAAGACATCAAAACATCACACGGGGGGATAACTTTAGGGGTATTGGTCTGGCGGTCTGCGGCAGTTGAAAGAAACTGATAGGGATAGTGGACAGTTACGAGAAAGTGGCGCTGAGTGGACATGATCTACACGATCCTAGCAGTTACCGAAAACAACTCATGTCCTCCACTCCCCCACTCTTCCACGGCTTCCACCTTCTCTGTCGAGAGATCAGGGTGAGTTCAAAATATAAATAGAGGCCTCCTCTATCTTCCAAGGCAGAACACTTTTCCAGAAACAACCAGATATTCAAAACACCTGAATAAACCAGAGCCTCAGAGCAAACACACCTGAGCAACCCAACACACTTCTAGCCTTGGAGATTTCCAGTCACCTTCACGACGGAGATCTTGAACTCTTACACCCAAAACACATCCTCAACATGATCTCAAGTTTCTTCGCTGTTTCCCTCCCTAGATCAACCTCTATCCTCTCTGTGACCGAAGAAAGACGTGAACGGCCATTGACTTGGTTTATGCTCGTCTTGTTCGACTTTGATCTCGAGCACTACGAAAGTACCCAGAGACAGTGCATTGTTTTTCCAAGGCCTTTGGAATCCAGGAAGTGTTTTTACACCACTGAGTATTCTCTTCACCAAGCTATCTTTACAAGATTTTGCGACCCCCATCTCTGCTGATAAGACGGGGTATTTATAGTATTCTTCAGGCGTAAATATTTTGCTACCTTCCGTTGGTTCAATCTTTCGATGCACCGTGCTGAGTCAGGAGCCTGCATTCCACCGTTGGTCCATCCAATCTCCTTCTTCCACCTTACCCGCTTGAAGGTTATATTCTGCTATCTCAGGACGGTTCGTTCTTCCGATGCTCTTGATGTTGATCCTAATTTTCCTATATCATACTTGCATAAGGTTTTTAAGGTTAACGACGATTAATACTAAGTAATAACTAGGATCCTCGCTCATCGTCGTATTAACTGAATGAAACAACGATCTTATGAGGTCATTAGAAACTCCAGGACAAAAGATAATACTAAAAACGAACTGAGCAAGTCGGATCCACAACAAAGTGTTTCATCTCCTTATAATCAAATCATATCTATAAAACATATTCATAACATCACAATAAAGTTCTTTCAGATTCTATTTAGCTCGATTCAATACAGTATGGGGTTTGCACTAAGTATCCTGATCTCCTGATCCCAGAAGATTTCTTAGCTATATTATCTCCCCTTGTAATTTCGTCGACCCCTTCCTCAATGGTGAGAAGGAGTATTTATAGCGAGTGTAGGAGGTAACTTCTCTTTGCTGCCCTCCGTCTCTTCTGTTGTTTGATTGTCTTTGCTGACAGCTGGATTCTGCACACCGCTCTTGTCCTCCAATTCTGTGTTGACACCTCTTAGTTGTTGTATATCTTGGTTATGCGGATCTCTTGATGTTCTTGATGTCCTAATTCTTATCCATTAAGTCGGTTAATACCGTTGTCTAATCCAGCCGTGTATTGACGCGTGCCCCTAGCCTTCTGTATACCTATAAAGTGTTGATGTGACTGCTTGGAACGTGCTTTGAGTCTGTGGTGTCTTCCTTCGTTCTTTTGGCTGGCGTGGTTGCGTACTTCGGGGTGGTTTCATACTTCGTCTCGCCTTATCCCTTGGGCCCTCTTGCTTCTGGTCGAGGTTTGTAAGACCAGCGATATTTATGTATTAACATTTTGCCCCTTTTCTTGAGGTTTATTTAAAATAATCATTCAAGAAAACCTGTTTCCTGGTTTCTTCTATCCTTGTTTCGATTGGGAGTGTATGTCTTCTTCGTATTTCAATCCTCACTCTTCTAGGTGCTGTAGTGTTATGAGTTATACGTTCTTCGTCTTTTTGTTGTCGTTTACTCTGGCAAGTGCGTTTTACTCTGCTTTGGTTGGCGAATATACCTGTCTTCTTTGTGTCGATAGGTGTGTCTACCGTCTTCGTACCAGTAGGTGTGTCTACTGTCTTCGTCTCAGTAGGTGTGTCTATTGTCTTCGTATCAGTAGGTGTGTCTACTGTCTTCGTATTGGTGGGGTAACATTGTTGATCATGAGATCTTCTCCTTAGTGTCTACTATTTCAGGCATTTCAACTTTCTTGGGTTAAGCATTATCTTTCAATCATCCTTGGCCAGGGGATGATTTAGGACATTAACCCGGGAAAAAGATTTTCCCGCTAGAGGCGACGTTTGAGTTATCTCTATCATCTGGATTCTTACGTTTCACCTCATACACATTAATGAGGATCCTAGAGATGACCTGTGATCAGCAGGTATGCTCCTGTCATGGCAATTGTTCTGTTGCGCTTGGGCTGCTGGCAATTGTTCTGTTGCGCTTACATCGTTGTTGCTTTTTGAAATAATTTCTCCAATTCTGTTTTTGTTCATTCTCTGGTTTCGTATCATCCTTCATTGGGAGGCGTAAGGCTTCTGAGTTTTCATTGCCGAAGTTAATCATCTTTCCTTGCTGAGGGATCTCCGTCGCCTTTGTGTCTTCTTGGTTGCTAAGTGGTGGTTGTTTCTTTCTTTTATGCTACTCGAGCTCTTGCTCCTTCGGTATTGTCGTTATAATGGTTTTTTCTCGTGTCGACGGTGTTTGTCTCTGGGGTCCTTCAGTGGTGTTGCTGTAGTGTTTGCCCCTCCTTGCTTGTTGGGAACGATCTGCTAGAGTTTCCGGGAGGCAAGGATCCTCCCTGCATAGTAGAATCTTGTGCGGTTGTAGGCGTCTCCATCCGTATGTTCGTTGTGGTAAGTTAGTGCAATCCTTCGGGTATCTTATGTTGGCCACGTAGTCTTCGTTGTAGTTGATTTGTGCTTGATCCGGAGTATATCATCGGCCACGCCCGCTGTACTGGTAGATTTGTTGCCCCTTGTCTGGATGTAGTTGCCGAGGTATCGTTTCCACTTCTTATCCTTGTTGTGATCTTCTTTTCTCGACTGTGCTATGATTTCCTATGGTTGCATTATGGTTTATCATTGGTGGTGCCGTGTTATCTGAGCTGCATCTTTATCTTTGATAATGTCTTATCCCTTGACCTTTTTTGCGTTTTCGTTGGTGCTTCAGCCCTTAGTTGTTATTCTGTCTTCGTCGGTGTTTCGTCCCTTAGTTGGAGCTGCGTATTCATTGTTTCTTTGTGCCTTGGCTGTAGCCGCGTCTTTGTTGGTGCTTCATCCCTTGGTTGTTCTCCTTTTTCCCAATTGTGACTGGGTATTGTGACTTTGCTTGATAAAGATTATAAGTTAACTAGTTGGTAAATCATTAACTGCTAAATATGTTATATGTGGTGGTAGTGGACGGTTATAATAAATGTTGAAGATCTGAAAAGTTTGTAACTACTTTATCGGGTAATGAGAGATGTTTTTGAAGGGGTGCGATAATCAAGGAAACCCTAATGTGGTCGTTTTATTTCCTACATTGTAACGTACGCCTTATTTAAGGAGAATGGTTGGATGGCGACTGGAGTTTCTCTATAAAAGACTAGTCTTCACCTATCGTCTCCTAGTGTTTCCGAGTAGTGTATAAAGAAAAGGGAGAAAGAATTTTGTAGAGAGATGACAGACAGATGAAAGGCGCTTATGAATTATGAAGAGGCTAGTAGGAGGGAACAGATTCGAATGATAATGGATAGGGAGGCAAATCTTGAAGGTGGTGGTTCTTCTAGGAAGGAAAGTAATCCTGAAAAGGTGATTCGTCTTTTCGATCATCTCCTAAAAAGTGATGAAAGGAGAAGAGAACAGATAATGAGGGAAGATGGTGGTTCTCCGTATGATTGTCGCATGGTTGAGACAAGATCATTTCTTCGTCGTCATTGTGATGAAATTTTGTTGATGATGGGAGAGGATCTTGCTGTCACTGATGATGAAATACCTGTGAAGGTTGAAGTAAAAGAAGAGTTCAATGATGCTGAACAGACTGCTGCCAACTTTGCTCCCGTTCTGCCGGTTGAAGATCCTGTGGTAGCTGCTACTAACTTTTCTCCTGCTGTTCCTGCTAATGTTCCGGTGATCGATTTAGAATTGCTGGATGGTCTCGATGAGGACCGTGGTACTGTGGCTGCCCGACTTCGTGGTAGACGTAGGAATAGGAGAAACTGATTTTTTATTTATTATTTTTTTTTAATCATTATCAACTGAAAGAAGTCTACAAGAATTGGATGGGAGCCTTGCAACAAGTTTACAAGAATTGGATTTTTTTTTTTTTAATAATGAAATCATATATTATTTAATCATCATCAACTGAAAGGAGCTTACAAGAATTGGACGGGAGTCTCTACTTTTTGCTGTGTTCTTCGATACTTCAAGTGTTACTTCGGCCCCCCCCGAATCTCCATTTCTCCATATATTGTGGGGAATCTTAGTTGCTGGTGAATTGCTGAGACTTCTCCTCCCAACTCCTGAATCCAATTTTTCCCCAGTACTGCATGATATGGTGATGTTGTTTTGATAACGCAAAATTTTGTGAAGGTTTTCACTGGACCTATGTCCACTTGCAATATGATTTCACCCTTAGGTGGTATGATTGTTCCACACGAATCGTGGATGATCGTTGTTGGATAGTCTAGCTGTTCGTTCCGAAGTCCCATCTGTAGGAACCGTTTGTAGAATAAAATATTATAGGTGATTCCTTCGTTGACTAACACCTTCGCGGTATTTATCCCGTGGATAGGCAGGGTGACTACCAAGGGCCCGTTGTTCACCCGTACCTGCTGGCTTTCCCTTGCATCCTCGCTCCTTGGTTTGGATAGGTATACTTCGCTTTTGTTGTTTTCTTGTGAGCCGCTGTCGTTTTGCTGTTGTTCTCCGGGCTTCGGAGTGGGTGAGATATATTGGCTGAATTCTCCTCGACCTAGGTATCTTTCTATCGTATTCCGAAGGTGTTTGCAATTATCGGTGGTGTGCCCCCGTGTTTGGTGATATTCACAGTAATCTTTGTGGTTGCTCGTTTCTTTTCTCTGCTTTCCTCTGGTGGTTGGGTAAGTGAAATCTTTCCTGCCCCCTTCTCTTCTCAGTATCTCCGATGGTTGTACTATTAGATCTGAATATAGTATCTCTTGATATTTTTCCTCACTTCTGCTGTCTGTTGGGGTCGTTCTCCGCCTGAGTCTTTTCTCTAATTGATGGCTTTCTGTCGCGCGCTTTTTTGTCCTGACCTGACGTTCTCCGCGATCCCCTTCACTGTCATTTTTCTGGATTATCCGCAATTCTCCTTCCTGAGTGCTTGTGTTCGTTCTTAACTTCATTGTCATTAGAGTGGCTTGTTTCAGATCGTACTTGTAACATCGTGTTTCCAGCTCCTCGTTTCGTCGTTCCTCTTTTTGACCCTCCTTCGCGCTACTTCGTGCGCTATCTTCATTATCTTCGTATGTCTCCTCGCCTTCGTAGTTTAATATGCTCAGGATGCTTTCTTGGTTCTGTTGCTTCAATGCTAGAGTTGACAGTTGACTTATGATTTTTTCGTTGGTGCTGGTCATGCTTATTTCTCCGTCTTTGCTTATCTGCTTCGGCCGCTCTTGGGTTACTTCGTTTGACGCATGTAGATGAGCATATTCCGGCTTTCTTTGATTCGTCGCTACTTCGCTCACACCCTTTATCATCCTCAACGTTGATTCCTTTCAGATGTAGTATGTCGCCTCTTTGGTATTTCTACGGTTGTTTCCCTATCTTCGTGCTCCGTGGGAATCCTGTTTAGTCTCCAAAGTGTCGGCTCGTCGATCCTCTAGCTTTTGCCTGCTTTATCGTCTTTTGGAGCTTACGGCGTTCTTCGTCACCTGGAACATATAAAAGAGAAAATTGTTATGTACCTCTGTTCGCGTTTGTCGTCAGAGATACGTTTTTTGCGCCCCGAGAGCTAGTTAGATGTGACTTGAGGCCCAGTGTTGCTGGGTTTTCCTAGGTAGGCGTTCCCCAAGTGCATAGATGGTCGTATGTCGTATGACCACCGAATCCGCACGGGGTGGGATTTATGCAACGGCCGAATCCGCACGGGGTGGGATTTATGCAACGGAGGTTTGGTTTGGCCCAGATTTTTGCTTGTTTCAAGCTTTGCTCTCTTAAGCGTTCTTCGGGTAAAGATCGCTAAGAGGTTTCTGGTGTTCTTCAAAGGTAGGTAGCGTTTTAGCTTCCCACTACTCAGGTCTGAGTTTTTTGTACCGTGACTTCTATTTCATTTTTCTACAGAATAAAAAGGCAGTAGATAACTTAGATGAATAAAATGCCGGTGATGGAGCACCAGAGTGGTCACAAAAGACCCTAAGTGTCGGAAATTCGTTTTAGCCTATGAACTATTGAGATAGTTATCCGTTTATTTATACCCGATCTTCCAATATAAATTCTTGGGTTTCACTTATCAAGAAAACGTAGATGTAACTGGGAAATCTCTGTAAAAAAGGAAGAAAATATAGAGTGGGAACAAGCAAAATCAAAACAAGTGCTGAAAACCACGTTGCTGAAATTTCCCAAGGACACTGGTCCCTGTTTCTAGCGCCAAACTGTTGATACTAAGTTTCCTATATCATACTTGCATAAGGTTTTTAATACTACGATTCTCGCTCATCCTCGTATCCACTGAATGGAACAACGATCTTGTTGTTAGAGCATTGCTCGGTTGAACCCACTGATGTTGCTATCTCAAGTGAGTTGTCAAGTTTATGAGACAAAAACACAATCCTTGATAAGTTTACTCTACAACTCGGACTAGGATAGTTCTAGGTAATCGAGACGAAGACTGATGAAGATGAAGACCGAAGCTTACTACTTGATAAATCATAACGTCCTCGTTGAAGGTTAGAAAGGTATTCCCTTTCCGTATCGTTTTTACCATTTCTATCATACCAATAGTCTATGATGATTTTTATATGATCCGAAGGTATTCTAGGATTTTCGCCTTTGCATTTGTCACTCTTGTGATAATTTGTATAGGTAGAGTATGTTGAGTTGTCTCTTGAAACAACCCCAAACGGTGAACGCGTTCATGAACGCGTACATGTACATATAACCATCTTTGGGATTTCAGAGAACGAGCTAAGTCTGTATGAACGCGTACATACAAGTTCAAGAATTCTCCTGAACTCCAAGGACTGCTCTGTATGCGCGTTCACATAAGCCATGCGAAAACTTCCAACTTTCATATCTTGAAGTTTTCGGTCTAGACATAATTTGTTCTTGGATTTGTCGTGTCTTGGCCCAAGGAATTCAACAACTTAATCCAAGCGATGTTCAAACTAAGTATTTGGACCAGAAGTCGCAAAACGATGTCCAACAAGCACTGGACCAGAAGTCGCGAACCTTCGAACAAGGTTGAGTCTTCTTTAACTTTTGGCTTAGTCCAAAGTTCTTAGAAGATTGAGAATGGGTATTCAAGCTATGGACTTTCCTAGTTCCGGAACTTGCTTGAGCCCTACTCAAGGTTGCTGTAAGGGTAGAAAATGCCTTGGCATAGTAAAAGCATCCTAAGGGCTAAGATGTATCAAAAGGGGTCTCATGAGAAGTATGGAATCAGTAGTAAAAGCCGTGGGCGAAGCATATGGCACCAGTGTTTAACGGCGAGAGTAAATGTCCCTAGCGAAGTAAGATCAGTATAAGCGTGGGCAGGTGATAAGTAGGTGAGAAGTAGTTGCGCATTCATTACTCGTCAGAACGGATAGATTGTCAGGGTTGACTTGTTGACTCAGTGGGAACCTCGTCAGCAAGCCTTATCCTCAAGAAGACTTACTCGCTGGAAGTAATACTACCTCGGCGACCTACTTTGTCGGCGAGTAGAGACAAATAAGTGTCAGAGCGTAACTTGTCTGTATTAGCTGTTTTGCACTAATGTAAACTTGTATAAATAGCGATAGATGCCTCAGAGAAGGGGGTTGGACACATTTTGGATTGGTCTAGGGAGAGGAAAAGTATTCTACTTGCTCTCCATAGCCCAAGGCTGAAATTAGGGTTCTTGTTGTGAGTAAAACACTTAGAAGATTAGCAAGGTAATTAAGAATTGTAATCATGTTATACTAGTGGAATCCTTGGATGTAGTCCTGACTTAGGGCGAACCAAGTAAAATCATCTTGTCAAGTATCTCTAACCCTTATCTCCTTTGGATCTCTTATGGTTGTTATGTCTATGTATGCTTTTGGGATGATTGTGTGTGTATGAATGTATGATATTTGGGTGTACTGTGTAAGATCTAACCCTTGGGATTTTACACAGTTACATTTTGGCGC
>JAJJMA010226796.1:0-11637 GCA_023529015.1 Papaver nudicaule
GAGCCAAAACGAAAAGTTGGTTGTATTTCGGTACCCCTCCTTTTTCACTCTTGGTTATACTTCATAAGATGAACAATCTTATGGAAAACCCGAAGACACATATCTATGAAAAAGATGTTGATGGTACACATCAACAGAGTGAAGAAAATAAAATGATTGTGTTTAGATTCAACTCTGGTAAAGAATACAGTTTAAACATTATCAATGAAGTGATTTCAAAAGCTTGGAGAACAACAGGTCCGATGAATATCGTAGATCTCGGTAGTGGTTATTACTATAATGTTAAATTTCAGTTTATGTGTGATATGGAAGCGGTTTTACAAGGAACTCTGTGATTTGTGAACGAAGATCTGATGTTAATAGAACGCTGCAGAGAAGATTTTCTTCTTGAAGATTACGATCTCAGATTTGTTAGTTTTTGGTTACATGTGTATGGTCTCCCGTTGAGTATGATGAATGCAGTGAAGGTGTTTAATATAGTCAAAAATATTGGAGATCCAGAGCCGATTGACATCAAAAGTGCAGCAAAATGGGGTAAATATGCTAGGGTTCGTGTCAAAATCAACATCATAGATCCATTACCTAAAGATTTGTCAATCACTCTAGGGTAAAAAAAAACGGTTACTAGCTTCTACTTTCAGACATGAAAAACTTCCAAGAATTTGTTTCTTCTGTGGTTCTTTTGGCCATGTTATGAAACAATGTGTTGTTTTATCTAATGCTCTGGAAATCAATCTGAAACTCAATCTGAAGAATTTGTACATAAGATGAATGATAAATCTCTTGCAAGATACAAAGAAGAAATAAGAGCTTTCTATAAAGATATTAATCCTGGTATTATCGAATCGCCTATAGATCACTTGCAGTTGAAGAAGATGATGGATGTCGCTCAGGAACCGTCGATTGAGCCAGAATGTAGAAGGATGACGATTAATGATACGAGTGATATTCAGATAGGGTTGGCTTCGCTCAGAATGGAAAAAGAGAAATATCGTGACAACGAGAAAATATCTTTCAATTCAGAAACGAACACGTGTTGCGTGGATGGTGGTAGAGTTCACGCTTTTTCTCATAATGACAAGGTTGTTACTGCAAAGGTTGGTAGAGTGGCTGATGCATTTAATGAAGGCGTAGAAAAAGCTGAGAAAATAGTGGCGGTCAATGACGCATCACCAGATCCTAAAACGATTTTGCTAGGGAAAGGGAATAATCATGAGGTGTGCCGTTCTAGAAGAAAGACACCAGTAACGGAAGGAAGTAATGTGACGGCTAAGAAGACATCTGGCACAGAAGCGGATATGAGTGATGAAACTTTACTATGTAACATTAGAAAATCTCATCAGTTGAAGAAGACCACAATGTCGACTCAGGATGAGTCTAGCAAAGTTAAAACGGTTATTTCCGCCCATCAGAAAGATTCAATTCAAAAATATGAAGGTCAATTAAAATTAGCTCAAAAACAAAATACAAACCTACAGGATACTGAAGAAGAGAGCTCTTACTCTGCTACCTTCAATCAATCAAATGATGTCTTATCGAAGAAGTAGAAGGGTTATAAGAGATCCAAAAGAAGTAATGCTTCAGGTAATACGGATAATACTAGTTATGAATGTTCCAGTGGTGTTAAGAGATCTGCTAGTCCCGTGGATATTGATGTTCCATGTATGAGGAAACTACCAACATCTGTTACTTTGAAGGGTGTGGTGGCTGCCCAAAATCAGCCACAAGGGAGATGTTAGTGTTCTCTTAGAACTGTCGAGGATTGGGAACATCTTGACAATCCGTAATCTCAAGGAGTTTCTCAGGGCTTGCAACCCTCAAATTGCATTTCTAACGGAAACTCTACTCAATGAGGTAAAATCTATTAAAACTCTCTCTAAGTTAGGTTTTGGTTTGTATCATTTTGTCCTGCGGTCGGTAAAAGCGGTGGCAATGTTATTTTATGGAAAAATAACGTTGATCTGGAGGTTATCAGTGCGCATAAAAATCTTATTCACTGTCGTATTCATCATCTGGTGGAGGAAGATTGGGATATGATATGTGTTTATGGGCCTCTTGCTCATCAAAGTAGAAACAATTTTTGGTTAAATCTTTCTCAGTTTACTTCTATGTTGATCAATCTCTGGTGTATTTTGGGTGACCTTAACACCATTAGTTCTCTGAAAGTGAAGAGTGGTGGTAATCATAAAATAAATATAGCCAACAATGAATTCAAGAACTTCATTCAATGCAGGAATTTGATTGATCTGAGATTTATGGGACCTGGTTTCACTTGGACTAACACTGTTAATACTGAGGCTCCTATATTTGAGAGACTTGATAGAGTGATGAGTACTCCCGAATGGTTTTTCAAATTTAAAGATTGTGGAGTCTTACACTTACCAAGAATTAGCAGTGATCATGCTCCAATTGTGTTGAACACTCATAGGACCAACAGAAGAAGAAGAAAACACTCAAACAAGTTTGAGTACTACTGGGTAGATCATCCATAATTTAAAGATGTGGTGGTTAACTCTTGGAAGAATAATTACAGTAATATTGTGTCCAAGATATCTAAAGTCAGTAATGAGCTTATTAAGTGGGAAAAGAAATCATTTGGCAATATTTTCAGAGCATTGGAACAGGTTAAAGAAGATCTTCTTAGAGTTCAAATAGACTCACATAAGAGAGATACCAGAGAGGAGGAAAAGAAACTCATTGTTAGGATTACTGAACTCAGTACTATGAAGTATAAGTTTTATGAACAAAGAAGCAAAGTCAATTGGATTCCCAATGTTGACAAGAATACTCATATACTTCATTTGTCAGTGATTCAAAGGAAGAAGAAGAATCAAATTTATGCTCTAAAATCTCAAGATGATAAATGGGTGACTGACATCAATGAAGTGATCAAGTACCTAGTTACTCACTTTTATAATCTCTTCAAGAGAGACCCTGAAGAAGACAAACACTCTATCTTATTCCAAGCTCCAATGAAGATTGATGAAAAATGCAATGAGGTTATTGTTGATGTCCCTTCAACTGATGAAGTTTGGAGTTTAATTAAAAAGATGAAGAATTTGAAGTCTTCAGGCCCTGATGGCATGCCAACAATCTTCTACAAGAGATTTTGGGAGCACATTGGTGATGATATTGTGAAAACTATTCAAAATTTATTCTCCATAGCTTCTCTCCCCCCTGGGCTCAATCACATCGATATTGTATTAATACCTAAGGTAAAAAATCTCACTCTTCCTTCTGAATTCAGACCCATTGCTCTCACCAACATTTTATACAAAGTTATTACTAAAATTCTGGCTCAAAGACTTAAACCTCATCTAGATAAGCTGGTGGATAGAGTACAATCAGCCTTCATTCTTGGAAGGCTCATTATAGCTAACATTGTTGCTGCCAAAGAGATTTTTCACTCCATGGCTAACTCTAATGCCATTTTGGGTGCTTTTGCACTCAAGATTGACATAAGCAAAGCCTATGATAGAGTAAACTGGAGGTTCCTAAGCCATTGCCTTACTTCTTTTGGCATTGTTGATAAATCGCATGAACTGATATGAAATGCATTGTTACTGCTTCCTTTTATATTGTTATATATGGTCAATCTAAGGGCTACTTCACCAGTGAGAGAGGCTTGAGACAGGGTTGCCCTCTCTCATCATATCTCTTCATACTTTGCTCTCAAGGTCTTTCTTGGCTTATATGTAGTGAGGACTAAGGAGCAGAACAATCTTTACAATGGATATAAAATTTGCAGAAATGCACATGTAGTGTCCCACTTGATGTTTGTTGATGACCTTCTTCTCTTTGGTACTATGGATGGAAGAACTGTGGACACTCTCCAAAGAACTTTGTCTACTTATGCAGCTTGGTCAGGTCAAAGTATCAATATGAATAAATCAGCTACATTGAAGTCTCACCTGAAAGAAGATTTGAGCTTGTTAACTCTCTCAAAGTTAAGCAAATTGAGATTAATGATAAGTATTTGGGGCATCAGTTACTTATGCCTACTCCCTAAAATGCCTTTTACGAGTTCTTAGTGGGTAAGTTTGATTCTAAAATGGCTGGCTGGAAGAAAAATTATATTTCCCATGCAAGTAAAACAATGATGATCAGAACTGAACTAGGTCTGATACCTCCTTATTACATGGCCATTTCCATCATTCCAAAAGGTACTATGAAGAAGCTTACAAGTACAATGTGTTGGTGGGGACATGCCAGAGATGAAAGGAGAATGCATTTTACTGGATGGAAACAGTTTGAGAAAGCCAAAGAACTGGAGGTTTGGGAATAAGATCACTTATGCATCTCAATAGAGCAACGATAGCAAAACTCGTCTGGAAATTCCTCACTGACAGTAGTGTCTCCAGATTCAACTTATGAAGGCCAAATATCTCAAAGGTGGTAACTTTTGGGAATCCAAGAAGCCAAAAAATTGCTCCTCTACAAGGAGTGCTATGATGGTGTGCAGAGGTGACATGAAAGAGAAATGATGCTGGTCGATAAGCAATAGTGAAAAAATTGAGGTATGGTCTGATCCTTGGGTACCTAATCTACTGCTTAGAGTTCCTGAAAGAACTGGTAGTGCAGGTAGCTTAAGTCTTAATGTGAAAGATCCCATTCTTCATGAGCCTGTTAGATGGAATGATGAGAAGCTTAATGAACTCTTTAATGAGAGAGATATCAGTAAAATTAAGAGATTTATATCTCCAGTGAATCACATGGAAATAATGAAGACAAGCTAATGTGGATTCACCATCTAAGTGGAAGACTTTCTGCAAAATCTTTTATCAAGACTCTCCAGCTTAAGATTTACTGCATCAACCCCACTTTCTCTTGGAAGAAGTTTTGGAAATAAATAACTTACCTCCAAAACTCCAAACTTTCATATGGTGGCTTCTCAATAATGGTCTTGTTGTTGGCAGCAAAATAAAGAGATTTGTTAAAGAAGTGAATGATGATTGCAGAATGTGTTTTAAAGCCATTGAGACTACTGAGCATATCTTTTGTCAGTGTCAAGTGGCTCGAGCAATTCTTTTTGCTTCTCCTTTGGGCCTCAGAACCAATTAGTATCCTAATATTTCTATTCAAGACCACATCATTGCTTGGCTGTCAGAGAATGGTGAGCTTGAAAGGTTCAGAATGGGATGATGTGGAAGACCAGGGACGGACTTGTTAAGGGTCTGGTGGGGACAGCAAACCCCACTAGATTTTGTGAAATTACCTATATAGGTTTGGTAATCGTATAATTCTAGTAAATAGGGGGACAAAGTCGGAAATATTGAGAAAATTGGCAGCAAAAGATCTGATTTTGTAGATTAAAGGGTAAATGGTAGCCTCCTCAACGGTCAAACTCTTCGATAACATATTGTCTAGTCAAGATGTTTCTGCAAATTTATATATTTCGGTTCTAAATTCGAATTTTTAATGTGTCTAGAACTCAAAGTATACATATTAGGAATGGTAAAAAAAAAAAATCACGGCCTTTGGCCGCCTATTTGGATTAGGATCATTCTTTCAATATAAAATTGTCCCCCCCTAAACAAAAGTTCTGGCTCCGTCCCCGTTGGAAGTTAAGGAACAACATCATCTTCAATAAGGCTCCTATTAATATTAAAGCTACCATCAAGGAGGGGTTATACTGGTACAACACGAAGGTCACTCCTCATACTAGTGGATCTTATCCTATGGAACAGGACATCATTGATGCTGAAAGCAATAAATGGAAAACTCCAGTTGAGGGTGTGCTGAAAGTTAACTTTGATGGTGCTGCTGGATTCAGAGGGTTTGCTTGTGCGACAGTTATTACAGATCATAAAACCCAAGTCACTAGTGGGAGTACAAAACTGTTCACCTATTGAAATGGAAGCTAACGGAGCTTTGCTGGGAATTGAATTAGCCTATAGTTAGAAGTTTGAAAAGATTATAGTTGAAGGAGATTCTTAATTGTCTGAGGTATGACAATACTGACTGCCCTGGGAAGTTAAAGACATTATTGCTCAGAGTAAGGACTACCCGAAGAAGTTCAAGGATGTCCAGTTAAGTATCATTCGCAAGGATGTTAACTGTTTAGCGCACAGTTTAGCTGCTCATGCTATTCCCGACCATAAGTCTAATACTTGATCCTCCTTGTATTACTCACCTTTTAGGTGAGCTCTCTATTTTGGTTTTGATAACACCTGATGATGTCCGCGTCACAACCGTGTTACCACCCACTTTATAGGAGACGGATTTATCTTGAATGAGTCTTATATCATGTGTCGTCGAAAAATAAAACTTCTGCTCCATGTTGGAGATGCTCTCAAGGCAACTGTCCGGTGATGTAACTACTTATTTGACACATATGGTAAACTCAGTACACGGCATTTTCAGCAACGATTATTTTACAATAGATACTTTATTATAATTATTTTATCTTTTTATCTTTTTTATTGTAAGTTTTATACAACTAGTCCGCAAATTTTACTCCCTGTGCTACCAGTTATTTGCAGAGGGAGACGCAAATTAACTAAAAAGAAAGTAGCAGAATTACATGGCCAGATTGAGAACACCCTTTCTGGAAGCTAATTCCTTCGCCTTCGGATTGAAAAATCAAACCCGTTCGACGCTAATCTTTTAGGTTCCTTCGCCAGTAGCTTTCACCAAAGAGGTCAAGCTCAACCTGCAACAATAAAGCAATGATATAGATGATTGTTAGACATATCTCGATACAAGTAGAGACTATTCATTTTGAGTGCAATTTGTTTACCGGATGAGTGGCTTCCTTTGGGTTGTGGATGAATTAGAAGCAGGGTGACCATTACAGAATGACCCTGTCAGCTCAGCAGGCTCCGATATAACAACACAAAAGATATCAGTGGTCTTATTAACTGGAGAATATATAAACACAATGGAACAAAATTATCCTGCAGACAGTGTGCTAGGGAAAGATAACACCATTATGCAAATAATTAAGCTAGTGTGGTGATATACAACTTAATAGTCAACTTTCAGTTAAAGCTGTTCCAGGTCCTCTTTAAACAAATAACGGAGGTGACACCTAGAAGATATTCATATCATTCCTGCTTAAATTGTAGGCTTGAAGAATCCCCTCTAAAAAGATCGCCAAATGAGAAGCAGCCCAGTGATGGCCAAGAGCACTAACTCTCAATATATTAACATACATTAGTTGATATTAGGCACCAGAAAAGTAGAAGAAACGCTAATCTTCTTTCCCAAGGCCTATGAAAATTCGAAGAATTCGAACATACACAAGACAATGTGCTCGCAATTCCCAAGAGATTTACTCCACATAACGACATACATGAAGCTATAAAAGAATCCTTCTACCTTTTCGGCTCTTTAGTCAATTAAGATGAATAAATAACATGCATGCATTTTCTACAAAACAAATACAGAAAGATATGTTTAGCCCAATCTTTGGACAAGTGTGTTTTTCAACTCATTTAATTTTTTGAAATTTATATAAGTTTCTTTCATGAATTCCCCTATGATGTTTGTATATCCCTTAAAATCCAGGCTAACCTTTTCTTTATAAATAAAAGATGGCTGCCCCATATCCCTTTTCACAGATCCAAAATCTTAAGGGGATCGTGGGACTTGATATATTGGATTTGGTAGGTCCCATAGGGATTTCAGCAACAAAACATCACGAGAAAGTCTGAAAGATATTTTCGTACTTTGTTGATCTCACCAGAACTCAAGCAGAATCAACAGTTGGTTTTACCAGAAGCATATTACTTAACAGGTCAATTCATTCCCTTAATACGTTAACAAGGGAGAAATTCTATACTTTGTAACCTCATAAAACTGAAGAAAGAAAAAGGTGCTCTAGAAAATACTCAGAAAACTGGGTTCGCAAACATTACAAGGTTAAGAGTAATACCTCGAGTTCCTCTAAACCCCCATTTTGGAAACGGCCAATAGATGACGAGCCAGCTCCATTTGTCGCCAGTGCAGCTATCTGCTTCGCCGTCGAGGACTCCGCAAAACTGCCTTCCATAGTGTTTCCCTCAAGATCTTTGGTTTGTATCGACCCACTGTCACCTTCAAGCTCATGATGTTCTGAAAAAACTTCGCGAGCAGCAGATTGGCCAGAAATATAATCAGTTGCACATTGGTCTGCCTCTTTAGAGCAGATGGAAGCACCGTCAGCAGATAAAGTTCTGCAAATGGGTAAGAGGTTAACTGTAGATCCACTATTTTCACTTAATGAAGGAATCTCCGAAAGAAGAGAGTTTCCCTCTTCGTTAATATATTCAACTTGTTCCGTCTTTATGGCTTCTTCTTGTAATATTAGTGCATCAACCATATTCCCAACTGACATAGCAGTAGAAGTAGTCATAGTAATACTGTCAGTGGGCTTTGTAAGAGAGACACTACAATCTCCGGAACCCTCCAGTATTCTATCACTAGCAGCAGCACCAGTTGAAGGCAAAGACTTTGTAGGGCTCTCATCACCATCCCGTCTCCTCTTCCTTGCCTTCTCCACTGCATCAACTTCTACATTGCTTTCAGATGATTTGTCAGCATTTACTGAATTATTGACCCTCTTGTTTGATACTGACCTACCTTCACCAGCTACTTTAGGAGAACGTGAAGGCCGAACTCCACCCGGAAATACGAAGGCGGGAATGTTCCTGCGCCTTATATGAGACACGTAAATCTCCATTCCCGGCTTCCACAAAGTGTACATACCGACAGAGAGCTTGAATTCCTCGACTGTTGCCCTTATATCAAATTGTTCACCTTCATGTACAGGAACCCCTTGATTTCGTTGCAGACCCATGAAGTAACAGCAATGGCATCGCTTGGATTTGTCAGAGAAATCGCCAGGATGTGGATGACATTGAAGCATTCCAAAGGTGTGCCTCTCAATCTAAGTTCATCATAAAACAAGCCAGGCAACTTTAAAAAGTCGAACAATAGATCTCAGTGAATGGAAGAAGGGAAAGAGCAGCAACAAACCTTTAGCGTAAGCTGGCGTAGCCGAGACTCCACCCAGCCTTTCCAATTCCTTAGATCATCATCATTTTCTGCGCCGATTTCAATTTGCAGATAATTCTTATATGCATCAAAGAAAGGATACGGTTCGAAAAGGTTATTCCAGTTGGCCTTATTTAACTCCATTGCCTGAAAAAGTTAACCAGCAATAAGTCCAGAAAAACTAAAAGATGCACACTACAAATGACATGGCAGATAAAAATGCGGAACTAGAACAAATAATTTTTGGTTGGAACCAGAATGTATAATTCACGCGCCTCAACTGTAATGTGAGATGTGATTTTATTTTAGCGGACCAACATCATTTCAATGGCTATTTTTTAACATGCTAAAACCAGGAAGATGTGCAAACAGCAAGGTTAGCTCTATTAATCTGCATCCTAGCAGACGTACCTTATATTGAGGAAATCTCGTGTCAAAAACACATGTCCCCATACTATAAAACCTATTCATGTTAACAACTAACTTGTTATTTGTTCACTCAGAGATCTCATCAACTTGTTTGAACTCGATATAGCATTCACAACAAGTAATTCTCAGATTATTTCACCACCTCTTCCTGTTTCCGCGTGGTGTTGGAAGTAAAAGCCTAAAACAATCACACTAACTAAACTCTGAGTTCAGGTCCTCAAATAATGCTCTTCAAAAGATTAATACTGCATTGCGATAATCTCAACCACATACAGAACCTTTGAATTCAACAAAAAATTATTGGATGGTAACAGATGTGAAAGGACCAAAAACCAATAGAACACATCACCAAGTAGATACAACAAGTTGATGCGCAAAACATAACCAATTAAGTTTCCATCCGTACCATAACTCGCAAGAGAGGAATGCAAGAGATTATATCTTCAATCAAACTTGTTTGATGCTACAACAAGTCGCAGGACATTCGAATGGTAGTACGGTGTTGTAGTCACACTAATAAACAAACAGGGCTAAAGCAACTTATTGCCAACACACAACAGAAACAAATATACAAATTTTTAACAATCAATACACAGCTGCACTGGAATAAGGACGGAAACCCTAAAAGTTATGAATCATTACATACCTCACAAATTTCATGTCCCCTCTGGAACTCTTCAGTCATGACACGCAGTGTACTCGAAGAGACATTATAGCTAGAATTCATGCAAGGATAAGCAGGAGTGATAATGGGCATCTGATGTAGCCTATCTCGATGATTTCTTCTTGGATCCCAAATGGGAAGGGATCCTTCTTCAATAGTACACAGCATAACTGGATTTGGCCATCGCCACTGAGTATAAACCCTAAAGAACCGAGAAACCAACATACTAGGCAATGCATTAGGATATAGTTGGCATATCCGTGCAACAAGCAATGCCCAGTTTATACCACCAAGAAACCCTGCAACCTGGCCATATCATAGCCCAGAATACCGCTTAATAAGTTGGAGAGAATACTAAGATGTAAATAGGCGACAGAACTTTGCTTACATTAGAATAAACTCCACGGCGCTTTGCCCAAAACCTCATGCATCGCAAGGTTGTACGAAAGTTCTGGATCGAACAGAACAAAAAGAACTTAGTGAATGAATCCAACTCAAAAGGAACAAAATCTCATGTCATGCACTGGAATATGATTTTAATTATCTGCCAACCTGAACATTTGGCACCAGATGCAGTATTTTGTCAGTAACTCTACATCCATTAAGACTGCGAACTGTTTGATCATCCACATTCTGCAATATTGCGTCCTGCGAAATATCCAAGTCCTGGAACGAAATAAATTTTTAGAACAGATCCACAGAACATGGTTATACAGTAATCCACAATGTGGGAACTGCAGACAGAAAAGCAAGTTGATGAAGGTACTGCACCCGCTTTTTGAGAATGGAAGGAAAAGGCTAACTGAATAATGAAACAATTTACTACTCATTCGATGAACAATTCAACTATGTCATAACAGAATGGCACTCACACACAATCAAATAATATCTTGTATGGTTCACGGTTCTATTTGATTTTGAGGTACAATGTCTACTATCACAACTAATGTAAGACTTAAATCTGTAATCATCACATTGGAGCTACATCTAGCAAGTAGCAACACAGATGACGTTACTACAAATCGCTGGTAGTTTGCTGTTAGTTAACACCACAATGCAGAAAAAAAATGCCTCGAAAGCATGTAACTTCTGTTTGTGTGTAAGTTAAGTGTTGTTACTATTGAAAGGAAGCTCAAGGGCTCAATCTAATTGTTTCCATGTCATGTCTACCCATGCACGATTCCACACCAGTGCATGCTAATCCCATTATACATAAAAAAAGGTCAATTTCAGATGATGAAATTAGCGAGCGATATCTCAATGTCAAAGTTAGCATAACAACCCATCCGACATCCATAAGGTGGAGCGGCACTGAAGTAGAACAGTAGAACCTACTCTAACACGCATGGTTAGATAGGTCTGAGACAGATGGGAAGCAAAAGAGGAATGTTTATACATACTTCAGGAATGATGGGAAGTGACAGTTTCGCATACAAGAGATCTATGGAAACCCCACAAAATTTGAACTTCATCACGGGTACATGAGCATCAGGCACGGGATGCAGCTCTGAGACTTCTGGCATCTCAGTAAGCATCCCATACAGTTCCACGAAAAAATCTTCCTGCAG
>JAJJMA010226829.1:0-10360 GCA_023529015.1 Papaver nudicaule
AATATTTTCTTTGGGATTTATTTATGGGAGAATATCTTCACGCGGTGGAGAGAAGTTTTATTTTTAGTAAAATTCGATTTCTTGTTAAACTCGAGTTTTTTTTAATGCTTAATTTTCTCTCCTTGTTTTACAAGTAAACGAAAATTATTTTGCAAGTAATCTTAGGCGTAAACCCTAATAGCCTCTCTTATAAATACAAGTCGATTTTCTCTTCTCAAATCATCCCAGAAGCAGCTACTACCATGTCTTCTTTTCCCCTCTTCTCGCTTTGTTTTGCGCTCTGCTTGTTTATTTCCTTCCAGTTTCCGTTGCTAAGTTCAGAGAGTAGGCAGAGTTTGTTGTGCTGACAATCTCTGTATCGGGCAGTCTTATCTTGGACACATCTTCGTTGTTGGGGTATAGCATCACTCTTTCTTGAGTGTACCCGCGAACTAATGTGTTAAGGACAACTTGTTCACCCTGTGATTCTGCACTCGTAGAAGTTTTAGATAGAGTCGATTTATTTCAAGCATTATATATTCACGTTGATACATCTAACGTTCTGCTTATTGTTGCAAGTATTTCAACAATCTTAACACATTACTATTATCCGTCTTGTAACAATGGGAAAGAATGATGTTGAAGCACCAGCGAAGTTCAACGGGAAGGATTTCAAGAGATGGCAGTCGAAGATGCTGTTTTACCTGAGCCATCACAGCTTGGATGAATATGTAACGACGTCTTTTGATGATGCTTTGACTGAAGAAGAGAAGGCCAATGATGATAGGGTTGGCGAATGGACAAGAGGCGACTACATGGCTAAGAATCATATTCTTAACCGTCTGTGAGGATACTATGTATGATTTTTACAATGCAAAAGAAAACTTTTATGCTTTTGATCTGTGGGCTGCATTAGAAGCCAAGTACCAAGCAGAAACCGCTTGAGCGAAGAAATTCTTGGTAGCTAAATTCCTGGAATACAAGATGGTGAACGAGAAACCTGCGGTTGACCAATTCCTGGAACTACAGAAAATCATCGGTGAAATTCTTGCTGAAGGTATAGTGATTGATGATACTTTTCAAGTGTCTGCTGTGATTGAGAAATTACCTTCGTCGTGGTCTGAGTACAAGAAAAGGCTGAGACATAAACTGGAGAAATCAACATGGTTGAATTGGGTAAGAAGATTCAAGTTGAAGAGATGTTGTGTACCAAAGAAAAGGTTGTTTCCTCTGCCAAGGACAAGGACATGTCAAACAAAGCTCATGTTTCTGAACACATGAGCAAGTCATCCAATTCTGAGAAACGTGGGAAGCGTGATTCCCCAAAGAAGAAAGGTACTTTTCGTAGACCTGAATCTGGCATTGTTAAATCTATTAAGGGTGACTGTTATATTTGTGGGAATTCTGGCCATATGGCAATTCATTGTAGACAACGTAAGGACCTTAATAAGAAAAAAAATAATGCTAACTTGGTGGAGCATCATGACGAGTTCTCTGGCACGGTGTCTGAATGCAATATGG
The DNA here is from genome assembly GCA_023529015.1 of Papaver nudicaule. Lineage (NCBI taxonomy): Eukaryota > Viridiplantae > Streptophyta > Magnoliopsida > Ranunculales > Papaveraceae > Papaver > Papaver nudicaule. The sequence continues at coordinate 1,501 of JAJJMA010226829.1, forward strand.
TGACCAATGTGAAAGACTGGTGGGTAGACTCTGGAGCTACGAAGCATGTCTGTAGAAACAGAAACATGTTCACCTTCTACCAGAAGGTTGGGGAAGGCGAGAAACTCTATATGGGTAACTCATCTGCAACAGAGGTTGCAGGAAAGGGAAAGGTTGGACTGAAGCTGACATCAGGGAAGACTCTCACATTGAATGAAGTCCTACACGTTCCAGACATCTGCAAGAATCTCGTCTCGTGTACTGTTTTAGATGATAAGGGTTTTAAAATTGCAATAGAATCTTGAAAAGTTGTAGTAACTAAGGGCAAGGATTATGTGGGTAAGGGTTATAAGACAGAGGGTCTGTATAAGCTTAATGTAAACCTTGATGAGATGAAATTGAATGATTCTTCTGCTTACTTGTGTGTGTCATTGAATGTTTGGCATGGTAGACTTGGTCATATAAACTATAGCTCAATGCATAAATTGGCTAGCGTAGGCTGCATACCCAAATTCACCAAAGATAAAGAATATAAGTGTGAAATTTGTGTAGAATCTAAGCATCCTAAGAAATCATTCCCCAAGAATGTCCAGAGAAATTCTAAACCCTTAGAATTAATTCATTTAGACCTAGTTGACATGAAGTCAGTTCAAACTATAAACGGTAAAAAATGGTTTGTCACGTTCATAGATGATTGTACTAGATACTGTCAGGTATATTTACTTAGAGGTAAGGATGATGCCTTAGAATCCTTTAAGATGTACAAACGTGAAGTTGAAAACCAATTGGGTGTTACCATTAAAACCATAAGGTCTGATAGAGGTGGCGAGTATGAAATTCCTGTCGGAGAATTTTTCCTAGAACATGGTATAATACATGAGACAACGGCTCCTTATTCACCTCAATCTAATGGTGTAGCTGAACGTAAGAACCGTACCCTTAAAGAGATGATGAATGCCATGTTGATTAGTTCAGGATTACCTGCAAACTTGTGGGGGGAAGCCATCCTCTCAGCTTGCTATATTCTGAATAGAGTACCCTTTAAAGGATCAGAAAATAAAACTCCATATGAGTTATGGAAAGGTAGACAACCATCTTATGCTTACTTCAAACTGTGGGGGTGCTTGGCTAAGGTATCCATCCCTCCTCCTAAGAGAACTAAGATAGGACCCAAAACTATTGATTGTGTTTTTATAGGGTATCCTGAGCATACTAGTGCTTATAGGTTTATGGTTGTGAGTTCTGATATTGCTGACATTGGTATGCATACTGTTATGGAGTCTAGGGATGTTGAGTTCTTTGAAAATATCTTTCCAATGAAACCTGACTCTCGTAAGAGATGTTTAGATGATACCCTAGAGTTGCCTTCAACTAGTCAGCCAATACCTTTAGAGGAAAATGAATCAGGAATAGAACCTAGAAGAGGTAAAAGGGTTAGAATAGAGAAAACCTTTCTTGATCCACAGACTTACGATGAGACAATGTCTAGTCCTGAAGCTCCTTTCTGGAATGTATAATTGATAAAATTGATTCCATTGACAAAAACGGGACCTGAGAGTTAGTAGATTTACAACCAGGGTTTAAAGCCTTATGTTGTAGATGGATCTTCAAGAGGAAACGTAAGATAGATGGAACTGTAGAGAAGTACAGGGCTAGGTTGGTAGTTAAAGGCTACAAACAAAGAGAAGGAGAAGATTTCTTTGACACCTATTCACCAGTGAGTAGAATTACCTCCATTAGGATGTTAATTGCGATAGCTGCTGATCATAATCTTGAGATACATCAAATGGATGTAAAAGCAACGTTTTTAAATGGTGAGTTAGATGAAGAAATCTACATGGAACAACCTGAGGGCTTTGTAGTTAAAGGTTGTGAAAACAAAGTGTGTAAACTGGTTAAATCTTTGTATGGACTTAAACAAGCACCTAAACAGTGGCATGAGAAATTTGATCATGTTATGATTTCTAGTGGTTTTAAAATTAATGAATCTGACAAGTGTGTTTATACTAAACTTGTTGAGGATGCCTGTGTGATTGTGTGCTTGTATGTAGATGATATGCTCATATTAGGTACAAACATAGATGTTATTAATTCCACTAAGAAAATGCTGAATGAGAACTTTGACATGAAAGACTTAGGCCTTGCTAACGTAATGTTAGGGATGAAGATTAGAAAGAATTTTAAAGGCTATAGTTTGAGTCAGTCTTATTATGTTGAGTCTCTGCTAAAGAAATATAATCAGTTTAAATGTAAACCTGTTAGTACCCCTTATGATTATGTGTGTAATCTCAAGAAGAATAAGGGTGAAGGAGTTAACCAACTTGAATACTCAAGAGTCATAGGAAGTTTGATGTATTTGATGAACTGTACGAGGCCAGACATTGCCTATGCTGTGAGTGGGTTAATCAGGTATACATGCAATCCAGGACAGATACATTGGGATGCAATTATTAGAGTGCTTAGGTATTTAAAGTACACAATAGATTATTGTTTGAATTACGAAGGATATCCTGCCGTCCTTGAGGGATTTTGTGATGCTAACTGGATTGCAGACTCAGAAGAGTCTAAGTCTACGAGTGGATATGTATTCACTCTAGCTGGATCGTTTGTTTCTTGGAAATCTTCCAAGCAGACAGTTATTGCTCGTTCCACTATGGAATCAGAGTTTACTGCGTTAAATAAAGCAGGAGAGGAAGCCGAGTGGCTAAGATGCTTTTTAGAAGACATTCCTCTTTGGCATAGGCATGTGCCAGCTATATCTATACACTGTGATAGTCAATCTGCGATTGCTAGAAGTAAGAACAGTATGTACAATGGTAAGTCTATACATATACGTAGAAGACATAATTCACTGAAGCAACTAATCTCTACTGGCGTTATTTCTGTTGACTATGTGAAATCAAAGGAGAATATCGCGGACCCTCTGACGAAAGGTTTTTCCAAAGAGACAGTTAGAAAAGCATCGAGGGGGATGGGCTTACGCTCATGAAATAAAATTGCCATGAAGGATACTCAACCTTACTGACTGGAGATCCCAAGACGAAGGTTCTATGAGACAACTAATTTGTGGTGATTAAAGATATGCACTATCAAGAGAATTAAATTCTCTGGCCCTCCCTATGGTGTATTGTGTGATACTGTGCAACTGCATGTGAAGGATGACTTTTAAGAAGTCTTAATGAGTTCTAAAGTTTCAATTTAAGATTGAAGTGGGGTGTAGCAGTAACATTCTTGTTGGAAACTCACCTATCTGAATGTGGAAGTGGGCCGCTTCCTATGAGAATATGTAATGAAAACACTACAATTGGACCAAGAACAAATCAATCGAGAGCAACTCCTCTCAAAAGAGAGGCCTAATCTCTGTTTCCAGAGCCTGAGAAAAGCTTGAGAGCTTCAATTAGAGAGAGAAGACTTTTTGGATTAATTTTCAGATGAGATTCATCAGTACAGACTCAACAACTAAAAGAAAGAGTAAAGCAGGGCACTCGTGCGAAACGCACGAGTTACGGTCCAAAACCCGACATAACAGACTCATTAACGGCTGGACGCGAAACCGTTACAACGACTTGCTAAAGCCAACCCCAAGCTACCCCCTAACCACTACTACACCCAAACATTCATGACAAATGCCTATCCCTGCTGAGAATCCTTGTCCTCAAGGATGAAATCTTTGAACTGGCTCACCATGAAATCTCTATCTTCCCAGGTAGCATCTTGTTGTGTCATTCCTTCCCACAGTACAAGCACTTGCTCTATATCCTTATTATTATTCTTGACTTTTCTAGTAGATAAAACCTGAAGAGGAAGAATCGTAAGTTTACCTTCTGAGTCAGTAGCAGGCAAAGTGGTCTGTGGCAGCAATCCAACTCCGAGTTTTGGCTTTAGCTGTGAGACATGAAAAGTTGAATGAATTTTTGATCCTGCAGGCAGTTCTAATTTGTAGGCCATTGTTTCCACTTTAGCTAGCACCTTGTATGGATCATAGAATTTGGCTGCCAGCTTCAAATTCTTTCTCAATTGAACTGAAGATTGTCTGTAAGGCTGCAATCTTAAATATATCCAGTCTCCCACTTCAAATTGCCTTTCAGATCTCTTTTTATCATCTTGCTGTTTCATTCTGTGCTGAGCCAACTCTAAAGTCTCCTTAAGCAGTCTGCCCATCTCTTGCCTCTGTTGCAAGTAATCCTCTACTGAAGCATGGATTCCAGCATGTGAAGATGGAACTCCAAACTGTGGTGGTGTGTAACCATATAAAGCTTCAAAGGGTGTGAGCTTGAGACTAGTATGGTAATTGGTATTGTATCACCACTCAGATAGAGAGAGCCATGAAACCCATTTTTTTGGTCTGTAGCTAGTCATGCACCTCAGATAAGTCTCTAGACAAGCATTCACTCTCTCAGTTTGACCATCAGACTGAGGGTGATAGGCTGTACTCATGTGGAGTTGGGTGTTTAGCTTAGCAAACAAAGCTTGCCAGAAATTGCTCAAGAAGATGGCATCCCTATCTGAAACAATAGACTTTGGTAACCCATGTAATTTGAAGATAGTATCCAGAAATACCTTGGCCACTGAACTTGCAGTATATGGATGGCTGAGAGGGATGAAATGGCTGTACTTGGTGAACCTATCTACCACCACCATAATGATTTCTCTACCTTCTGACTTTGGCAGCCCTGATATGAAGTCCATACTAATATGTTCCCAAGCCTGCTATGGAATTGGTAGTGGTTGTAGAAGGCCAGCTGGCAGAGTTCTCAACCCTTTATTCTGTTGACATACATCACACTCCTGCACATATTGATGTATCTGTTGTTGCATTCCAGACCAAAAGAAGTATAATTTAGCTTTTTGGTAACTTGCTTGAGAGCCAGAGTGACCTCCAATTCCTGAGTTATGTATAGCATTAATCATTTTCTGCCTCATGTCAACTTTTTCACCAATATAAATTCTATTCTTGTATCTCAGTATTCCCAACTGGTAAGTGACATTCTCCACTCCTTCAGGATTTAACATCAGTAAGGGTATCCATTCCTGTGCAGTAACATCTCCTTCATAGCTGTCTTGTACTTCCTTAAGCCAGGCTGGTTGGCAAAGAGAAATGGCCAGGCAAGTAGGATCTCCACCTCTATTAACTCTTGAAAGAGCATCTGCCACTCTATTATCAGTCCCTTTCTTATATCTAAGTTCATAGTTGTAGCCCAAAAGCTTAGAAAGCCATTTCTGTTGCAGTACAGTGTGTATCCTCTGCTCCATGAAATACTTTAATGCTTTGATGGTCAGTGAATATAATGAACCTATTCCCCATAAGATAAGTCCTCCATTTGGTGACTGCCATGACAACAACCATCATCTCCTTCTCATAGGTAGATAGTCCAAAAAAACTAGCCCCCACTCCCTTACTGAAGAATACTATGGGCTTCTTATCTTGCATCAAGACAGCTCCCACTCCAGTGTCACAAGCATCTGTAGCTAGCTCAAATAGCTTCCTGAAGTCTGGCAAGGCCAAAACTGGTGTGGTTGTAACAGCTTCCTTGAGTTGATCAAAAGATTTCTGAGCTTCTGAATTCCAATTGAAGTTATTTTTCTTTAACAACTCAGTCAAGGGTTTAGCTATCAACCCATAATTCCTGAAAAATTTCCTGTAATAACCAGTCAACCCTAAAAATCCTCTAAGGTCTCTGAGTGTCACAGGAGTTGGCCAATTCTTCATACAAACAACCTTTTCTGGATCAACTGCTACTCCTTCTCCCGAGATGATATGTCCCAAATACTCAATTTGTGGCTGTCCAGATGAGCATTTGCTGAGCTTGGCAAAAAGAGAATGTTTCTTAAGAAGGGATAAGGATGTTTCTAAATGTTGGAGATGAGTCTTCATGTCTGGGCTATACACCAGTATATCATCAAAAAAGACTAAGATGAATTTTCTCAGGTAAGGCTTAAAGACTTCATTCATAAGAGCCTGGAAGCTAGCTGGGGCATTGGTGAGTCCAAAGGGCATCACTAAGAACTCATAGTGTCCCCGATGAGTCTTAAAAGCTGTCTTGTGAATGTCAGCTGGGCTGACCCTAATCTGATGATATCTTTCTCTCAGATCTATCTTTGAGAACACCTTAGCTCCATTCAGTTCATCTAGAAGCTCATCAATGACTGGTATGGGGTATTTATTCTTGATGGTTATGTCATTCAGCTTCCTGTAGTCAACACAAAATCTCCAACTTCCATCCTTCTTCTTGACCAGCAGTATAGGTGAAGAAAAGGGACTGTGACTGGGCCTTATGATTCCAGAGTCTAACATTTCCTGCACTAATTTTTCTACCACTTCCTTTTGGATGTAAGGAATTCTATATGGCCTTTGATTTGGTGTAGAAGAGAGTGGCTGAAGTGGAATATGGTGGTCATGCTTCCTCACTGGGGGTAAGGATGTGGGTTCTTTGAAAATAGATTCAAAGCTTTGAATGAGAAGTGAAATGTTTTCAGGGGTGGGTAATGAAGAATTGGTAGCACTAATAGAGAATAGATGCCCCATAATGCCATGATTATGTTTCTTCAAGTACTTCTCACATGCTTCACCAGTCATTAAGGAAATTTTTGCAGAGTCAGAGATACCTTGTAACATGATGTGCTGTCCCTCTTTCTCAAATGTTACAGTGAGTTTCTTGAAGTCAAATTGTATGGGACTTACCTCCCTCATCCAATCAACACCCAGAACCATGTCACATCCTCCTAGAGCCAGTATTCTCATGTCAAAAGAAAACTGATGGCCTTGCATACTCCATCTGAAGTTTGGGCACCTAGCATTACTCATGACTTTGTTACCATCAGCAACAACCACTGGAAAGTTTGCAGTAGCCTCCACCAAACAGTTGCTTCTTCTAGCTACTTCAGGATCCAAAAAGCTGTGAGTACTGCCAATATCAACCAAGATGGTGAACTTCTTCTTCTCTTTAGTAAGTCCCTGAATCTTAATGGTGTTGTGGGAGATGTGACCTGATAGAGCATGCACAGAAATTTCAACTTCTTCTTCAGTTACTTCCTGTGTCAAGGGAGTAGCATCGGATACCTCTTCTTCAGAAACTGACTCTTCTTCCTCTTCAGCAGCCAGCATGTATAGCTGTTGTCGGATGCATCTGTGGCCTGGTTTGAAGACTTCATCACAATTGTAGCATAATCCCTTCTCCCTTCTCGCCTTCATCTCCCCATATGACAATTTCTTCACTGGTAACCTTGGACTAGTGGCACTGCTACCCTTTGGGGATGGAGAGCTGGATTTTGGTGAAGTTATTATAGGCCTGTTGTTGTAGGGAATTTGTACCTGAGCAGGCTTGCTAGTGAATTTGTTCTTCTTAGACATATTATCCCATTGAGCCTCCTGCATTCTAGCTAAGTACATGGCTTGTTGTAGGCTAGTAGGACTAAACATCTGCATTCCCATTCTTAGTTCCTCCTTAAGCCCACTGATAAAACTGGATGTAAAGTAAGCCTTGGATAGATGCTTGTTTTTGGCCATCATTAAAGCTTTCAGCTCTTCAAACAATTCTTGATACTCTAGCACAGAATTCTTTTGGCTCAGCTTATTAAACTCCCCAACAACAAAACTCCCCAACAACATCATCATGTCCTAGCTCTTGAAATCTGGAACACAGGTCAATAATGAATTCCTGCCATACAATTTTATCCTTAGTCTCTTGGTAATCCTGGTACCACACATCAGCTTTACCTTCTAGATACATTGAGGCCATATGCACCTTCTCTTCTTCATCCATAACATGTAAGGTGAAATACTTTTTACACTTCCTAATCCAGGATCTAGGGTTTTGCCATCAAACTTGGGAAAATCAACCTTGGGTTTATACAGATTTGTTAACTGATTATGTGAGAAAGATGGATTACCTTCAGGAGTTGACCCTAGTACACCAGATCCATTTTTAGTATTTGACCCGGAGGAATCATCATAGAGTGAATTTGCATCTATCTTCTTCTTAAGAAATTTGTCCTCAAGAGCTTGCAACTTCAGCTCCATAGTATCTTCTAAGCTCTTGGATGTAATTTTCATCTGTTCTTCTATCTTTTCGCCCACTGTGACAGACAAACTAGCAATAAGCTTTGTTGTTGTTTCTTGTTGAGTTTCTGCTATTGTAGTATGAACTGTTTCCATCTTCTTTGATAATTCATCGTGGTTCTTCATGAGCTCAGTAATCCTTTTGTTGATGTGGCCTATGTCCTTCTGATTCACCATGGTAACCGGTCACACAGGATCAACCGCTCTGATACCACTTGTAATGAAAACACTACAATTGGACCAAGAACAAATCAATCGAGAGCAATTCCTCTCAAAAGAGAGGCCTAATCTCTGTTTCCAGAGCCTGAGAAAAGCTTGAGAGATTCAATTAGAGAGAGAAGACTTTTTGGATTAATTTTCAGATGAGATTCAACAGTACAGACTCAACAACTAAAAGAAAGAGTAAAGCAGGGCACTCGTGCGAAACGCACGAGTTACAGTCCAAAACCCGACATAACAGACTCATTAACGGCTGGACGCGAAACCGTTACAACGACCTGCTAAAGCCAACTCCAAGCTACCCCCTAACCACTACTACACCCAAACATTCATGACAGAATATGAGCTGATTCTCTAGAGCATTCTGAGAAACAAGATATGTACAGGTCCAAAATGGACACAACGACATCGAACTTAGCAACACTAGGATGACACCATGTGGTAGTTATCGCAAGTTACACCAAACGCTAGCAGTTCAAGACATCGCGTTCACTGTACTTAGCAAGTAGCTTCGGTAATTTCTCACTAAAGCAAAGGTTCAATCCTTTGGACACCTTTGCCTATGTGGTGGATTCCGCATTCTGTTTTTATCGAGATTTCATT